>PVJL010005801.1:0-81446 GCA_004026885.1 Lyroderma lyra
GAACCTCCACACTGCCTTCCACAGTGGTTGTACCAGTTTGCACCCCCACCAGCAGTGTACCAGAGTTCCTTTTTCTCCACATCCTCTCCTGCACTTGTTATTCCTTGTCTTGTTGATAACAGCCATTCTCACAGGTGTGAGGTGGTATCTCATTGTGGTTTTGATTTGCATTTCCCTGATAGCTAATGAGGATGAGCATGTTTTCATATGTCTGCTGGCCATTTGTATTTCTTCGGGGAGAAGTTTCTGTTTTTCTGCCCACTTTTTACTTGGGTTGTTTGATTTTTTGTTGTTAAGTCTTATTAGTTCTTTATATATTTTAGATATTAGACCCTTATCTGATGAGTTATTTGCAAATATTTTCTCCCATTCAGTTGGCTGTCTCTTTCCCTTGTTGATGGTTTCTTTTGCTATGCAGAAGATTTTTAGTTTGATATAGTCCCATTCATTTATTTTTGCTTTTACTTCCCTTGCCTTTGAGGTTAGGTTCATGAAGTCTTCCTTGAGTCCTAGCTCTATAAGCTTAGTACCAATGTCTTCTTCTATATAGTTTATTGTTTTGGGTCTTATATGAAGGTTTTTAATCCATTTTGAGTTAATTTTTGTATATGGTGAGAGTTCACAGCTTAGGTTCGTTCTTTTGCATATGTTTTTCCAGTTTTCCCTGCACTGAAATCTTAAGGGATACATGTCTCCGACAATAGAACTCACTCTCAGGGCTAGGAAATGTGCTCACAAAAATGTGCATGAGGAAACGCAATAAAACCTCATTATATATTTACTTTGCCCTAATTTGATATTGGGATAAATGGGTCTTGGAAAGATTTAAGTTCCTGTTGAAAGATCTGATTAATTCAATTCATCAAGCTCTTCCTGAGCCCCTGTAGTTGCTTCTGATGCAGGGCTGGGCTCAGGATAACAAGCTTATGACACTTTTAACACCGTCCTGCTTTTAAGGCATTCCTTGTCTGATAGGTTTTCCTTTGATGAGAAGGTTTATGTAAAGTATGATTCAGGGAGCAGGGTCAGTCTATTTAGTAAAAAATACTAAGCAAATTGTGACTCTCTACAAATATTGTTTATCTCTTCATGAAACAGGCTGTAGACTCTTATTTTGCTTAGAGTGTTAGATAATTGTAATAGGATCGATGAGAATTTGTTGGCAGTAAGTCCTAGGATCAAAATATGATGTTCTTTACACACTAAAGTGATTCTGGACAAGTCTCCAACTTGTGGATCGTAATAGCAGCTCTGTAGTATTCCCCTGGAGTTAGCTAAAGAAATACATGAGAGGGTTCATCCCAGGACCTAGTTCCACAAAATTGTAACCTATGTACTTACCTGGAACCTACGTAATTCTTGTTAACTAATGTCACCCCCAATAAGTCTAACAATAAACTAAATTTAAAAAAGAAATATTGATGGTTCACATTCTTCCCTTCTCTGGGAATTGTTCTACCTTTTAGTGCCCTATTTTAGTTATCTAGTCACTGGAGAGTAATGAAAAATATTTAAAGTATTTTCTGTGTTTCAGAATTATTAATAATCAAGCATGCCCTGTCCAAAGTTTAGTTGAATTAAAAAGGGTTCTGTTTTGAATTTTTAGCTTACATGAAAGAAAACACAATTGGGAAGAGGGGAGTATCAGTTTTTCTCTTGATAACCAGATTATTTCAAAAATTTAGGAACCAGAGCTATATGGAGGCAGAAAAAAGTTTTCTTAATTTCATTCCTTTGGTAAAAGTAAAATTTTCCCTTTAATTTTTTAATTGATAGTTTTATGTAATTGAAATGATACCATATATGCATATGCATGCTATAAGTCACCCTTTGGGTAACTATATTATAAGCATATTTCTATGTTGTTAAACACAGTGTAAAGCATCATGTTTCATGTGTCACCATAATCTAAGGGATTAAATTATTCCCTTATTATTGAGCCTTTGCTTAAGTTCCATTTTCTTTATTATAAGTAACACTGTAAATATATGTTAGTACATAAATACATATCCACATTGTTAGGTTGTATCCTGAGAATAGACCTCTAGTCATATATTTATTTATAGGGTCAAAGTTTATAAACTTTTCTAAAGCACTTGATAAGAAGTACCAAACTGAGTGCATCAGCAACAGACTGGGTATTATAATGTTTTTTATTTTAACTTTAAAGAAGAAAATAATATATATTATTTTAATTTTCAGTTGTTTAAATAATAATGTAATTGAGGATTTTCTAATATGCTTATTGGCCATTTGAATTTCTTTTTTGACAAATTACTTATGAAAGGGCAAAATTTTTTTCAGTTCCATTCAGTAAATATTTGTTTATCATTTTCCATGCTCCAGATGTTGGAACAATAGGAGTTGGTGTATAGAGATGCATAAATTATCATCTCTATATTCAAGGAATTCTAAATATTAAAGGAGAGAAAAAAAATACAGTGTCGTAGATCAACAATGGGAAAAGAAATGGTTTGTAGTTATAATAGAGGATGGAATGCTTAATCTTTGAGCCTGAGGAAGTTTTTAAAGGACTAACAGAAAATTTCCAGACAGATAATTAAGGGAAAGGCTTTTCAGTGCAGAGAGTTAACAGCATGCACAGAGCCTGGAAGTTTGGAGGAGCAAATATTCAGGAACTAGACGTAGTTATATAAAATGGGTTAGGAGAGGTCGGACTGGAAGAGATGAATGTGGAAAGATGGAGAAGTTTCCCAGAAGTATATCATGGTGACTTGCCCCTGAAGGTAATAGGTAGCCTCTAAATTCAGCCCCTTTTATCCGATAACTTAGGATTTCATAACTAAGTAAGGAGATAGCACTTTAAGCCTTTAACTCTCATCTGAAAGCTAGAACAATCTGTTTATTTTTTTTCCTATGTTAAACATGCTGTGGAAAAACCGAAACTGATTATGTGATGTCACCTTGGAGACATGCAAATGATTTTAGGAAGAAGACTAACTGCCTTGTCCATAGCTCCATTTCACCAGGGCTCAGTTGTTTCCTTGCTCTCACACACACCCTTACCTCCTTTGTTCTGGGAGACTCTGACTCTTTTCATGCCGTAGAACAATTGTACTTATGTTAACATTGTCAACCCGTTTTTATTTTACACAAATCCAACACCCAGGTCTTTCCCAGACCATTGCACAACACTTCGTTTACTGATGTAATTAAGTCACACTTCCCTTTTCATATGTTAAGGTTTGAAAATACAGACGTTAATTTGACAGCTAACCATGACCTTCCTCCTGAAGGTCAAGGAGTCCCAACCAGCCTCAGGCCAGACTATGGAGGGATCCTCTCTCCTGCTCTAATTCTGTCAGCCCTGCAAACAATTTTACTTGGCAAGTGAGCACCGGATGGCAAAAGTGCAGAGAATTACTTAAATAACAACTAAATAATTATTTAAATGACAACCATGCACTTCTTGAAAATAAACTCATTTATTGAAGTAATACACACACACACAGAAAGAGAGAAATACAAACAATAAGTACTCATATATAGCTAGATGAGCTATTACAAAATAAACACACCACATAGGCTTCACTACATCATAAAATAAAATACTACCAGCACGCAGAAGCCTATCCTGTCATATCCACTCATATATATCAATCATTATCCTAATTTCTAACACCATACATAACTTTATCCCAGTTGGATTATTTTTAAAATTATTATTGTTTTGTGTCTGGCTTTTTTTCCTCAACATAATATTAGTACAATTTAACCATGTTGTTGTAAATATACCACAATTTACAATTTTATTTTTTATAGACTTTGGGGATGTTTTCAGTTTAGACTAGAGGTTTTGCAACTAATGCTGCTATAGACATACATATACATGGTTTTTGGTCTACATTTCTGTTGGATATAAATCTGGGAGTGGAATTGCTAGATTATACAGTGTGCTTATATTCATAATATGCTAATAGATACTACCAAATAGCATTTGAAAGTGGTTGTGCCGGTTTTGTTCTGATCAGCAGTGTACGAATCTACACTTCATCCTCACCAACACATGTTGTTATCAGTCCTTTTAATTTTAGCCCTTCCGGAAGATGTGTGATAGTATCTCATTTAGTTTTAGTTTACATTTCTCTAATATCTAATTAAGTTGAACGTGTTTTCATATGCTTATTGGTTCTTTGTACATCCTCTTCTGTGAAATGTTTGTCTGAGTCTTTTGCTCATTTTTCATTTCATCATCAGTCCTTTTACTTAGAGTTGTGAGGGTATTCCGGATAAATGTTTTTGCATTCTTTTTCTTATGTGATTTATCTTTTTCTCTTTCATCATGGTATCATCTTATGAATAGAAATTTTTAAAATTTTAATGTAGCCCAATTGATCAATCTTCTTCTTTATGGTTAGAGGTGTTTGCTTTTTGTTTTTTGTTTTTTTCACACTGCAAGAACTCTTTTTACACACCATCTTTATACCTTGAAATTGAATACAGAATACCTTTTTTTCCCCTTAAAAAATTCACTGACTTTCTTTGTTTTGCAACCACTGGGAGATTAACATGGACAAGGCATTTCTGAGGCTATAGGAATACTTGGATATGCACAAACATAGACTGATAATTTTTGAAGAACATTATGTCTGAGCTTATTCTTTTTAAGAACCAGGGACTCTCTGTAGCATTTATTCTGTTAATGCCACATTCTCAGCCTGCCTCATGGGGAAACCAGACACCTTTAGTCAAACCTGCTGGTAATTTTTCTCTTCAGGGAAGGCGGGCAGGAGGAAAGGGTTTTGTTTATCCACAGTAAATCCCATATTGAGGTCAACTCTCACCCTCTCGCCAACAGTGGACTATGTGAGACAGGCACCCAATACCAAAATCACATCCAGGAAATAGTGTCAAAGATGTCAGCCCAGGGGAGCATATCCATTTGCGTCTTCAGAGAAAGACTCAGGTTGAGTGTCAGGAACATTGCTAATGAACTAGGAGGTGGTTTGGGCCAATCCAAGAGGGAGTGGCTGCAGTTTCCCCTGGCTAGGCTTAAATAGGTTTCTGGAACAAGTCACATGAGTGGAACAATGGTATGGGACATATCTGGAAGTATTCATTGGCAGACACTTTTTGTTATACATGTCTTCTTTTTACCTGTTAGACATTCCTATATCAATAAAATTCTCTTAAAATGTAATCTACCCATTGTAAACATGACCATAATCTTAAAGATGTATGATTCTCTTCCATAATCACTCATAAACAAGGAAGTACTTTCTATTTCTGAGAATTCTATTTCTATCAAGAGGCCATTAGCACAGTGTTCCCTTGTGTACAGTGGGGAAATGCGTGATTCTGTCTTTTTCTCTTCTTCAAGAGATTGCTATTAATAGCCTTCCAGGGGTACTAATACTAGTTCTTGTCAGAGAAGTGAAGACCGAACAGTCTAAAATAGCTCTGTCTTTCCCTGCTCTCAGCATTATCCAGAACATTGTTTCTCTTTGGGGAAGTGTGGTCCCACAGTGCTGACGGATGGCAGTGGCAGCCATTCTCCACATGAGTAGCCAAGTATGTGTGTCTTCTGTGAAACGCGGAGCCTGTATGAAGCTGTGGGCCTCCAGAGGAAGTGGAAGTCAGGGCACTATCTGTACTTCTCACTCTTTTACCTCCAGCTTTCTCCCATTTCATTCATTTCCTGTCCCCAGTCACAGCTTTTGGCACCTAACCTCATCTATTTCTTTCGTTGTGAACTTGAGCTGATCTTGAATCTCTGCCTCTTGGATTGTATGTTGTGCTGTCTGCTGTTTCTTTGGATGGTGGACTCTCCCTTACAGGCAAGTGAGTTTCAAAAATGTTGTCTACTGTTATTGGTGGGCTGGAACTCCAGTGCTTCTTTCCTATCAATCCCCATTTGTCTCCCTACCATATTCCACCCTCAATTATACTGAACTATTTCTAAGGATCTAAATACCTCCCCTCACTCCCACCACTCCCTCACCTGCCTCTCCTCTAGGTGATAGGGACCTGGTACACATTGCCTCTTCTATCTTCACCCCCCTCTCATTATCTGCTGCTTATATTTATTCTTCACAACTCACTTCAGGCATTCAGCCTTCCAGGAAGCTTTCCTAATTACTCTCACAACCAACTTTGATCATCTAAGTTGTTTGGGGAGCCTTTTAATAGATCCCTACAGCTCATTGTGCATATCCCAACTTGACACTCCCTCCTCACATTCTGTTTAGTTAGGAGCCTACTCATCTGTCTCTCAGACTAGAACTGTAAATGTCTTGAAGTCAGGAATCTCATAGTTTTACTTGTTGGGTTTCCAACTCCCGTGCCAAAGACTTACACATATCCAGCAAAATATACTTCTTGATTGTTGAATGCTGAGCTGAAAGAAGCCCTAAAAACCAGCAGAATGTCTTACGGATTGTTAAACTCTTGCTATCTAATTTGTAATTTCCACTTTGGATCTTTTTAAAAATATCCTGCAAAGACTTTACGAACAGTTTACTACAAATTCTAATAGCAGAAGAAATGAGCTGATCTTTTTAGTCTTTTCAGTAGATAAAACCACATTAATTTGCTTTCCACTAATTTCAAATTGGTGAACATTTAGACAAAGACTGTAATCCCTGCCATGGATAAAATTAAAGCCTTCTCTCTTACATCCATGTAAAATACTTTTTTGTTTGTATCATCTCTATTACAGCCTGAAAATATGGGCCTGTACTAATAAGAACTAATATATTCAAGAGTCATGCTTGACCTGTATTATGAGATCATTGCACTATTTTTCCCCTGGTTCTCTCTTCAGTTTTTTTGTTCTTTATTTTTTGTTTTTGTTTTTGTTTTCTGTCGATTCTCTGAACCAGGCCACTTTATTTTTCTTTGTTTTTTTTCTTTCTTTCTTTCTTTTTTTTTTTTTTTTTTTTTTTTTTTTTTTTTTTTTTTTTTTTTTTTTTTTTTTTTTTTTTTTTTGTTAATTTTATTGGGGTGACCTTGGTTAGTACAAATTACATAGGTTACAGGTGTACAGTTCTACAGTACAATGTCTATGTGCTCACCACCCAGAGTCAGTTCTCTTTCCATCACCATGTATTTGACTCCCCCTCCCTCCTCTCCCACACCCTCCCCCTTTACCCTCAGGTTACCACTAAACTATTGACTGTTCATATGTTTTTGTTTCTTTGTTGCTTTCAATTTTATACTCCACATAGAGTGCAGTCATATGGTTCTTGTTTTTTTCTCTCTGACTTATTTTGCTTAGCATGATAATCTCAAGGTCCCTCCATCCATTTTGTTGCAAATAGCAGCATTTCATCTCATCTTTTCTTACAGCTAAGTAATATTTCATTGTGTATATGTACCACAGCTTCTTTATCCAGTCATCTGTCGCAGGGCACTTTGGTTGTTTCTAAGACTTGGCCACCATGAACAGTGCTGCAATGAACATTGGGGTACATAAGTCTTTGCAGACTGTTTTCAAATTTGGAGGGTAGATACACAGAAGGGAGATTCCTGGGTCAGTTAATTCCATTCCCAATTTTCTGAGGAACCTCCACACTGCCTTCCACAGTGGTTGTACCAGTTTGCACTCCCACCAGCAGTGTGCCAGAGTTCCTTTTTCTCCACATCCTCTCCTGCACTTGTTATTCCTTGTCTTGTTGATAACAGCCATTCTCACAGGTGTGAGGTGGTATCTCATTGTGGTTTTGATTTGCATTTCCCTGATAGCTAGTGAAGTTGAGCATTTTTTTTCATATATCTGTATGCTATTTGTATACAAATATCTTCTTGGGTGACGTATCTGTTCAGGTCCTCTGTCCATTTTTTAATTGGATTATTTGGGGTTTTTTGTTGTTGTTGCAGACAACTTTCTGTGAACTATATTAAAGAATTTAACATTTGGATAATAAAATATATCTATTGTTCATCCTAAATAACCTGTGCCGTGCATTCCTTTATTTCAAAAATTTCAACTGTTATTGCTGATTTGAAGTTCCTCAGAATATTCTACAGAATAGATCTTCACCATTACGAAGGATCATTTGTATTTCCTTTGGGCAGAAGCAATACCAGTTTGCATTTTGCTAGTCAATTGTGGGTAGAAACCTGAGTAAAGTGGCACCTGATTTCTACTTTATCCTGCTGATGATTTAGCATTTCTTAAAACTGACCCCCTTAGGTGTTGTTTGGTTAGTGCCCCTTAATCTACTTTTCAATGAGTCAAGTCATAGGAAGAATGCAGAGGAAGGAGAAAAAAGGGCATTTACAATGCCCAGAGGGAAATCCTCTGGACTGCTGGGTGCTCAACTTTCTTCCTGTGGGTGTTTCTGCCTCTAGGCCTGAAAGGAATGAGCATAGCTTTCAACAGAATCTGTCAGATCACCTCACATCCTGATTTGAGCTTGTTACAAAAGTTTTTCATCTTCAACTAAATCAACAGGAACAAAGTAATATATCTGTTTCATTTTTAAAAACTTAAAAAGCTAAACATATTTATTGGAAATCTATTGTATATTAAGCGATGTTCCGAAAAACATAAGTTATATCATAAAAGACTATTAATAAAAGAGTTACTAAACAAATCATCATGGGATTGAAATTAATAGTGAATATGGAAATAATTGGATGATAGACAAAATAAAAATGAAAATTGTAACTAAGTTAAAATGTGCATTATGTGTTGTCTTCACCAATATTGATTTCACTCTGTGTGTTGACCATGTTATTTTAAACTTCATAATATAACCCAGTATCAGCCTCTAGCTAACAGCAAGATGAATAAAAAGGATTTAGGCTCACTCAGTATTCTAGAATTAAAAATAATGTGTAATATTTTCAGAAGCGAATTACCAGCAAGTTTCTACAACTCAGCTGATGTTCGGCACGCAAGTCCACATTCACTTGGCCTCAGGAAATTATTGCCACTAGAGGGAAAGCAAAATCAAAGATACACAGCTTTAAACTTGAGCAAAAAACTGAGAAGTGTCAATTTATTAGTAAAATTTGGGGCCCTAATTTTAAAAAATGTATTTTCATCAAACTAGCTCTGACTGTATTGGGTCACTCTGAGAGAAATGATGGTTCTACCGTAAGTAAAGTTGTTAGGAAGAAGACTCTCTTGAGGACATAATCCAGGATTGCTATTCCGTGGAAATGATTGGGCCTTGAAGTGGCAACATGGAAGGCTGTAACATGTCACAGCTTCACAAGAGATGCCTTAGCTTTTCTAGCAAGAAAAAAATTAATAGCGAAATAACCTTTGAAAGGAATCTATAAAATTAATTTCTTCTGCTGGATGCAGAAATAATTAATATAGCTATTTAAACACTTTAAATTCATGTACAGATTGTTAATTCACATATAGGCCAATATTACATAATCTTCATTCTATAGGATACTGAGTTTAAATAAGATTAGATTTTTTTTTAATTACAGAAAGAATTTATTTTTGCTATTACTATAGAATTGGAATGTACTTTCTTTTGAAGGAAAAAAAAAGTCCCTGAACACTTAAATTAAACACCTTTGATAAAAAGACAAAGTCTATGCTGTGCTCACCATCATGTTTTGCCTAGAGTAAAGATGTGTGGAAAGAAAAAGTTCTTACTTAGCAATTCACACCTACTTTTTGAATCAAGTTGTCTTATTTCTTCTATTCTTTCACAACTTTTTTTTAAATTCATTTTTATTGTTAGACTTATTGGGGTGACATCTGTTAGCAAGGATTACATAGGTTTCAGGCATACAATTCTACAGTGCATTGTCATCTTGATCTTTCACAACTTTAAGAGATTGTTTTTAGGTACTTCACCGTTCTCTTCAATTCCTGTTCCCCTAGCCAGTTTATATATTCTCCCTAGTCTATCTGGGATTCCCTTAACCCTGCATTCAAGGATCCCTGAAATTGTTGCATGACTATTTTTTCCAATTTTTGACATTGCTTCCAAATATATACATGGTTAGGTAATTCAAGCTCTTTAACAAACAAATCCCGAAATATCAATAGCTTAACACAATGTAAGTTTATTTTATTCTCACCTAATAGTCTAATGCATGTATTTCTGGTTGGAAGGTTAGCAGCCTTCTTTCTACAAGGAGATTAAGGACTCGGACTATTTTATTATGAAGATCCACTGCCCTCTCAGATGGAGTAGGTGCATTTTGTTCTTAACTGCCTTGCCTGAAAGTGACTCATAACACGTCTCCCTTTCCATTGACAAAAACTTTTCTCAGAGCTCCGCCCAAATGCCATCATTAGTAGATTAATCCCCAGCTGGGCAGCTGCTTCCCTACCATCACTATCCACCAGGAAAGAGGGAATGCCAACCTTCATTAAATAGGTAGGTGTTTCTACCACCAATGTGCAGTAGAGCTGGGCCACCACTACGTGCTTTGTTGGGAGGTACCATTATTATCACTGACGGATTGCCCCTCAGAAGTTCTTTATATGTGAGAGTCTAGGTTATACAAAATTAATTGGAGGTGAGAGAGTGCATAAACATTTTTTATAGTACTTCACCTTTTCCTACTTCAGCAAACTGGTAATGTTGAGAAAAATGAAGATGCCTATAGTAAGAAAAAGTTAATTTATATAAAAATATCTACGGAACACATGTGTTGAGAATTAGGTGACCTAGGGCTGGAGGTAATAAGAAATATAAAATCCCATTTATGTTCGTGAATTACTGTTAGAAAAGGGAGCAGAGGTTTCTTGGTAAGGGAGGGGAGTACTTCTTTGCTGCATTTATTTCTATAAGCCTCTAAAGGCAAATATTTGACTTCCATTAGCTCCAAACTCCTGTTTGCTTTACATAAATTTCATCCCTCAAATCTGGGCAAAAGTTCCAAAGCAAATTTATGAGTCTTGTGCAAAATTGAAAAGCAGTATACGTTGTCCTCTGTGTCAGAACCTTAATTTAATATCATTTGATATTGTGACTTCTAAATGTCAAGGGTGTCCTGGTTGAACCAAAGCTAAAAATGAGATGTGGTTGTTGGATTGAGCTAGATGAACTATACTCCTCTTGTCTGTATGTTTCCCTCAGCTGACAATGACATTGGAAAAGGAAGTATTTACACAGTACCTCCCAGAAGAGATGACTTGTTGCAATCCAAATTGCTAGGAAGGGCTGGGCACCCATCAAAAGGAAAGATAATTTGGTTATGGTTTGCCCAATTCAAGAATGGGACCTGATGTCAATCATACATCCATCCATCCATCCATCCATCCATCCATGCATACATACATATATACATAGGGGACCTGGAAGCTAAAGAAAGAGTAGTGTTGCTGAGCTAGGCATGATGTTAATACTTGAACATGACATCACTCAAATTTCTGAATAGCATGTAAACCCTGGGGATGAGGTGGGTTATGAATGTATCATTTCACTAAAAACTGTAACATGCACCCCTGTTGTGGGACCCTTATGAGTAAGCCTACCTCACCTGGTCCCAAGTTCTGCCATCCTTTCCCCACTTTTCTGCTGATGGGTAAAGGTTCTACCTTTTCGAGGTGTAGCTCTCATCATCTATGCTAAGCAGTCACTAGCAACGTGAGAGGATTCCTCCTCTTTTTACATAACGTTCAGTTGGCAGAGAAGTCCTGTAGCCTATTTACCAGTCTCGCCTGATACCCCTTGGTCTTGGCACAAACACTGTCCTTGGAACACAATCTCAGGTGCACTAGATACTGATTCAGCCCAGGTTGCAAATCCTAGCTTCATCACCTGCTCCTTAAACAATCTTCATCTTCCTGAGCCTCAGTTTTCTCACATTTAAATTGGCAAAACAGTAATACTTGCCCTACTTCCATTAGAGGTCTCTTCTGAGAATCAAATGAGATGTTACAGTGTATTGTGAAGCATAAAGTATTATATAAATTTGATTAATTTATTTTTTAACCATCATTGTTAATTTGTAAAGGCAAATAGGAAAAACCATTCATGAGGAAAAAAAAAGGACTCCTCTGAAATTCTCATTCCTCCAAGGATAATAGTTAAAAATATTCCAGATAGTGAAGTCATTTTCTTTTCACTAAAAGCTTAGCATTTTGTTAACGCTGGTGGGGAACAGAGAATATGGGATTAAGAGAGAATCATTAGCTATGACTGAAAGGAAAAGCATGGGGAAGTTTCTTGTGTGGTCATATCTAGGGGAACCTATTACAGAGATGGTCCAACTAATATGAACTTTGTGGAAAATGTTAAATGATCCTTGAACTGACAGATAATACATTTTGATTCAGTGTGGTAGGAAATGTCTACTTTTAAAACGAAATGATTTAGGAATCTATTTTCAATTTGAGATGAACCCATAATTCATAGGGGCTCATCATAAATTATTAGTGCTTAGAATTTTGTTTGCAGCTAATATAAGAAATTGGAGACATTGTTCATGAACACTTCATATTAAGCTGTAACTTCTATCCTGAATAAAAAGAATATGAATGGCTGCATTACTAGTATGAACTTGGATGTCACCTTCAAATCTGTACCTGATCATTTTAACACAATATACAGTTTGAAAAGTCCAACATTTAACTTAAAATCAAACTCTTGGAATAGTTCCTTTTAAAATTTTTTAAATTTAAGCATAAGTGACACTCTGATGTCTTAAAATCATTAATATAGCTCACATTTTGTCATTCTTGAACCTGAACTTTCATCTGAGCCCATAGATCTTTATGATGTGAAGATATTGCTAATGAGATTCAAGTGAGGGGTTTCATTTCTAGTTTTGATCACAGTTACGTCCTAATCAAGGAACCAGTTGAAAGAATACAAATGAGTGATCAGTAGATAAAACCATAACTAGAGAAACAGTTCAAAATGAATTTCCTATAGATGATGACCATTAATATCACTTTGCCATGGCCATATTTGCTCTTGTGCCAAATTCTCATCTCTCTGCATTATACTTTTTAATTTCCCAGTGAGCAAATCCATTTTTGACAGCTTGTTTCCCAATTTCATTTACATGATACTGTACAGGATTTAAAAGTAATTCAAAACACAGGAGATAAGTAATTTACAGAGAGTAACATTTCTTTTCCTGAAAGTTACTGGAGTATTCTAAGGAGTTCAAGGTAATTTAAAACATAATAGGCTAAGTAGGAATGAAGGGGGAAAGAGAAAAATGCAGAGTAATTTCAAACACAACTCATTCCTCCACACAGGCCAACAGTTTATCCTAAGAATTAGAAATGTAGTAGAGTTTGTCAGCACAAATAAGAAAATCTCATAGTTTATTGAAATTGAAAAATCATGTTAATACCATTTCTGCAGTTGGTCTCAAATTTGTCTCCTAGTTCCCACTGTCTTTCACTTACTTCAATCCCTCATTATATCTGCAATATCATAGTTTCCTAAGAGGTCCCCAACTTTCTTCCCCTCTGATGTCCCTCTGCTGCTGTCATCTGAACATATTCCCACTTTGAACTAAATCATGAGTTTGGCTTCTGCACCTGTGGGTTTTCAAGGTAGCAAGTCATCTCCTAACATTTTTAAGCATATGCTCTGCTTGGATTCTAACTTCAATAATGGAGACTAGACTGAATAAAAGTTAAGTGTCAGTTAGATTTAAGTTAGATATGATTCGAAATAATATGTCTAAGGCATCTTGCATTATGCCTGGAAAATAGTAGGCATTCATAAGTTATAACTGCTATTATTGTTTTTGCTGGTAGTGTTATTATTTACTATCTTTGCCTGGAGTACCTACCTGCTCAAGTCTTAGCCTTCTTCAAAACTCCTCAATTTCAAGGATACTCTCTCATTGTCCCATAGCACAGGACTGAAGCCTTGTTTATAACATACCATTCTACTTTATAGTGTTGAGAATTAGATGACCTACAGTTGACAGTAATAAGAAATATAGAATCCTATCTGTGCTCTTGAATTACTCTTAGAAAAGTGAGAAGAGTTTTGGGGAGTTATTTTGGTAGGGGAAGGGAGTGTTTCTTTGCCATATTTATCCCTATAAGCAATGTTGGTTTTTCCTTTCATTGTCTATCTTTTCATCTTAATAATGAACTTTTGGGCAATAGAAACCACATTTCCACCTTGGCATTACAATTTCTAAAACAATATTTTTGTATGTAGCAAACAATAAATGTTTGTTGCAATGAAGGTGTGGCGTGGGAAAACCAATGTAAGTTATATATTATAATAAGTTTAAATAAATTGCAGATTCATTTTACAAAACATGCCTATGCTCACCAAATAACATATTGTTCCAAACAGGTATGCTTTGTGAGTAAAAGAAAATAATATGGATAATTATATGGAACAACAGGCACACACTGAAATGTATGGTCATCATGAGTAAGTGAAAACAGTTGAATACTGCAAAGATTTTTTCCTAATCATATTACCCACTTCCCTTTGGCCATCATGAAACCAACTCTATTACGGAGAAAAGGTTGGGTATGATCAGGTTTTAAAATATGGAGGAACAAGAATAGAAACAATTGAAGTATGTGCCACAGTTTGAAGGTCCTTGGAAGTATCCCAGGTTGCTGGACAGCAGAATTTGAAATGAGCTCCCTTCTCTCATGCACTTGGAATGGAGAGTGCAAGTATATTGTCTTAAATTCGCCTGCCATGTTGAGCAGGAGTGTAATGGGGGAGTGTTCCTGGGTGGCAAAGTGTGCTGCCTCCTAAGTACAAAAGCCTTGCCTTAGCTCCCACCTCTCTCGTTCCAGAACTTCTCAGACTGTAGCCATTTAAACTGTAACCGTCGTGGCTGTGTGCAGCTTTCTGTTTCCACCATGTTTTTTCCTTGTCTGTTAATGCTGAGTGGCTGTTTTACAAAGGCTTTATGTTCCCCTCTGCACATCCTAAGTGAGCATGTTCTTGGGCCATCAATGGTATTGCCCATAAAGGATGAAGAAAGGGCATTTTCCAAAGAGGACTGTGGTACACCCTGGTGGAGGTGACCCTGCTGTGGGTATGGCAGGAGGTTAGGTGAGTCAGAGAATTGGCAGGATCCACGCTAAAATCATGAGGCCTCTGGTGAGGTAGGGAGCAATGCTTTCTGTCCCACCTTTTCCAGAGGCAGGACCTTAACTGAGGAGTTTAGCAGTACCCTTTACGCTCACCGGGCGAGCTGCTGGTCATTCAGCCAGTGTCCATCAAGAACATAGTGACCATAATATCACATGTGCTTCAATGAAGGGCTGTTACTCTAGTGTCAGAGGAATTCTGAATGGAGAGCCAGACCTAGAGCCTTGGATCTAATCAGAGCAGGGACACCAACCAGCTGTGTGAGCCTTAACAAGTCATATAGCAACCCTGTGTCTTCAGTTATAAAAGTAACAATCATCAGATACTTCATAATAATGACGGTAGATAAGAAATCACTTGTAAAATGGTAATCGTTTCAAATGTCTTGTCCTTTATTATTAAAGTAGACCATTTTATACCCTACACATTACACTCTGAAGTCTCCGAGATATATTTGTTCCTTTTAAGTACAGTTCTGAGTGTGATTAGGCTGTTTCATTTCAAGACTGCAATTCTTGGGCCACATTACCTCAAGACAAGTATTATTACTTAATGAAAAACAAGTAAATGGATTTTGGTTTTCAAATTAAGAAAATTAGCTTGAGATGATATGGCTTTTGACAGCAATAATGCGTGTGAGCCAAGCTGTCTAATTTGGAATGCAGATACACTCAATCTGTAGGATTTAATTGATTCTGAAAAAAAGAGTACACAGTTTTGCAGCACTATGATATCTTAATGTATCTAATTTCATTAATAGTTTGAGAGGGAAATACCAGACTTGTGATTCAGTTCAGCTTAGCCAGTCAGCTGCTGTGTGAGCTCTGGGAAGTCACTTAACATCTTTGGATCTTAATTTTATTTGTAAATCACTTGGAGTTAATAATATTTGAACTTCCTTCTAGTTCTAAAACTCAGACTATTTCACAACCATTACAATTTTAAAAATAATTTAAAATTCAAACGTTTGTTTCCCCTTTTATTAAAACTAATAAATGCTTGGCTGGGATTAATTTACTCAGCACCAAGCAAGTGACAGCCCAACGATGGTATTTACAAAATGAAGTTGTCAAAATGAATGAACGACTTTTTGGAAAAGAGTATTAAAGTGCAAATGACTTTGAAATAACCTGTGAAGGCATGTCTCACAAATTCTACCCAAAGCAACATTCTTGAGACTGCTTGCTTAGTATGCAAATTTAAATAATCATTAAAGGTTCAGTGGCCATGTGGTAGCTCTATGATTAATGATTTCCATGGCCAGAGGGAGAGATCTGAGTTAATTAGCCCGCCTGATCGCTTGCCTCCTTTGTGCCTTGGGACAGAGCAGAGTGCAGAGGTGCTTCCTTAAGGGAGAAGATGGGACTCTCAATCATGGATGCCAGACTCTTCCGCTGACCTCAGTGATCTCATCCACGTCATCACTGCATTCTGTTTAGCTGAAGGAAGGTCTTTCCTTGAAAGACAAAATGATAATGGTTGCAATAAGAGAGCCAGAATTATTAACACTTTATCTCAGGCACGTCCAACCTGCGGCCCAGGATGGCTTTGAATTTGGCCTAACACAAATTCTTGAAACAATATGAGATTTTTTTTTTTTTGCAACCATTTTTTTTAGCTCATCAGCTGTCATTAGTGTGAGTATATTTTATGTGTGGCCCAAGACAATCCTTCCAGTATGGTCCAGGGAAGACAAAGGGTTGGACACCCTGCTGTATCTAATCCTTGATGGACGTCAAAGTAATAAATTGTAGAAATAAAAATACTTAGCAAGAATTAAGAAAAAAATAATACAAATCCAATTTTTGAAAACAATAAATGCAAACACTTTCTTTTTGCATATTCCCCTCTCTGCTTTCGTCTTTTTGTTCCCACCTTCACTGTAGACGTCTCCGTGTAGTAGAAAACGCAGAGCCTCCTGGCTTTCCTGCTGACTTGTTTTATAACCTTGGCTAGTGAGTGCATACATCTCTGGGACTGCCTCTTTGTGTACAGAAATGTTTCTAACTTTAATAACTCTTCAACTCAGTGACTCCATAACTCCTTTTATTTTACTGATAAAAGAAGAAAAGGATATCATGAAGCCTGAAGGTCAGAGAAGTTGTGGGTCAGAGGTTGGTAAGGCAAAGAAGTTTTAAGAAGACAAAGCGAGATGTTTGGGGGTTTGAAGTCTCAGTCAAGTGGTCTGTGACCAAAACAGTGAGAATTGGAGTTGCTGGAGATGGGGCTGTTTGCACTTACCCCTGGCCACTGTTGTTCCTGGCCTGGACACTTGGCTTACTCAAATAAGTCACTTCTAGAAGTTTTAACCCAGTCTTACGTTACATGAGTCATCTCCACTTGTACTCTCCAATTGCTGAACTCTGATGACAAAACCCATGAAGACTGATATTACCAAAAATCGATGGTCTTCAGCCAGTCATCAACCTACAAGCCCACCTCACCTTCTCTTTCTCACCCAGCTTCTGAGCAGAAAACTTTGCTTGACTTCACAGAAAATAAAAGGTGTTTTGTTTTTATTTTGTTTTGTTTTTTTAACCAGGACCACTACAATGTTTCCTTTTCTATTAACTCTTTCCTCACAGCACATAAACTTGATTGTTCTTCCTTCTTAAGAATTCTACATTCTTGGGAGTTCCCTGGTGGTGTAGTGGTCAGTGCTGGCGCTGTCAGCGCTGCGGCCTGGGTTTGATTCCCAGCCAGGGAGCTGCCCACATATAAAAAACAAACAAAAAAAAAGAGTTCTACATTCTCTTGTGGATACTTCCTCGTTAGTTTCCCTTCTTTCGTAGTCAAGCTCCTAAGAATGGGCTTGTTAACTCTTTCTTCCTAACTCTTCAATTTTCTTTTCAGTCAGTTTCTGTCTGGCTTGAGGGTCCCTGAGAAGCAAACTCGGGGATAAGCATTCAAGTGCAAGTAGGTTATTTGGAAAGTGATCCCAAGAAATACATCAGGGAGGGAAGAAAGCAAGATGGGGAAGAGAAGGAAAGCAATGCAGGGTGTGTAATCAAACACTTTTATGCCGGCAATTTTCAACTCTTTCTCTTCAGATTATGTCATATGTTCTACTTCCATGTTTATAAATCTGCTATTAAGCCAACCAGAGGTGCCATTCTTAATGGGACAGAAAACAATGGTACTGTCCCGTTTCAAACGGTACATATGGTCAGCCTACTGACACCTTGAATTTAGCTCAGTGAGCCTAGGCTGACCATGTGTACCATTTGAAACGGGACAGTACCATTGTTTTCTGTCCCATTTAAAATGGTATGTCTGGTCAATCCATATTAAATACCCTAAATGAATATCTCCAGCAACTCCAACCCAACGTATTACAAATATTGATGTCATGGATTCAAGGTCTGGCTCTTCTACTTACTACATATGTAACATTGAGCAAATTAGTTAATGTCCATAATCCCCAGATTACTCCTCTGTAAACAATAATGTATCAATATTGATACAATAGTGTACCAAATATTGTTTTGAGGATTAAATGAGATTGTGTTGAACACTGAACACAGTGACTGGCACATAAGAAGTCATCAGTAGTCATTAGCTTACAGTACTAGTGTTTAAAGGACTTTCCCCACAAACTAATTTATTATCATGCATTCCTTAGCTTTGTTAATGGCATTACCATCTACCCACTTAAATCAGGAATTTTTGAATCATCCCAGAATCTTTTCTCACTCTCAGCATCAGGCACCACAGTCTGCCAATTTCACATCCCACGTATTTCTTAAATTTGTCATTTCCTCTTCATCCTTCTTCCTCTGCCTTAATGCCAGCCCTTGTCACTTCTTGCTTAGATCAGAATTCCTTAGGAAAGTCCTCCTGCCCACAATGCCTTGCCAAGTGTCTCACACAAAGTGATCATTTAGTAAATGTTTGAATAAATGAATATCATCAAATCATCTCTACCATAATAAATGGTACCACACTCTTGAATGATATCGACTACCTAGGGGTCTTCCTTGATTCCACTTTATTCCTCAGAGCACACGTTTAATTCATGGTAACGCTATTGCTGCTACTTGCAAAATAAGCCCAGCGTCCACACATTCCTCAATACTTCCCCTGACACAGTCCTAGTTTAATACCAGACTTATCTGTCCACTCAGACTTTCCTCCTCTTGACTTTCTATCTATTTGCCACATGGAAACTGGAGTGATTAAAACATAAATTAGATCTTACCATGCCACTGCTTATTCTTTTCTATGGCTTCTCAGTACAACTTTTAATATCGTCTACAAGGATTCTGAAATCTTCTGTTGACTGACTTCTCTTACCTTATCTCTTTTCCCTGTCCTTTCACTCACTATTTTGGCCACAGTGGCCTTTGTGCTGTACCATACCAATTGTGTTTTCTGCTTGGACCAACCAGTCTTTCCTGGGCCTTCACACAGCTGTATACTTCTCATCATTCAAGGCTCAGCTCCCCATACTTATCTCATTATCTAAGTTATATCTTTACATCTTATTGTCTATCTCCCCAACCCCACTCCTAGAACATAAGACACTTGAAGCAGAATTTATGTCTCCCATGTTACTATTTCCTAGGACCCAGAACAGTGCCTAGTACATGGTAGGAGCTCAATAAATATTTATTAAATACTCTGTTCAAAACTAGGCTCTGCAGGAAACTAAAGGAGGTTAAAAAAAAAGGTTAAAAGACATCAACAAGAACATCAACAGTGATAACAGCAAGACTTTAAATAAGAATGAGAAATAAATTAGAAAAATTAGAAATAGCTAGTTTGTTAATAAGATTGCATGTCTTTCTTTTTGAAAATTTTCTTAATTGTCATTAGTGTACAGCAATAAATGAAAATTGCTAGTTGAGTGCTATGACAAGATGCCCTGTGGCAGTTCTAATAAGAAAGAAGTATTTTTGGGCCAGGGTGGTCTGAGAAGACTAATTTCTGTTACTCATGTCACTTAGTAGACAAGTAACTATTTGCCATAATACATAACGTACACTTTTCTTCTTTAATTTATCTTTCAATAAATTTTAAAATAAAATTTTATAAAATTTTAAAATATCATAATGTTAACATTTTAATGAAATGATTCTTTGATGGGCTAAGTTGAAATATGATTGTGTGTGTGTGTGTGTGTGTGTGTGTGTGTGTAGGGAGAAATAGCAGGTACGTGGGAAGATGCTTCTTATTTGGGGGCCTCTAGATGTTCATGAGAGTACATATGGCACAGCCACTAGTCACAGCCTCCAAGTTTCACTTCACCTAGAAATTCTCAATAAGTTTCTGAGGTTCTCTTGATTTCCCTTGAGAGTCCCTTGTACCAAAAATAGTTCTTATGATAAATTTGAGCTGAGAAACAAATTGATTTGAGAACATTCTCATGATTCCCATTACCAGAAATGCTGCTGCTTTTAATTATAGCACAGATTTCCAGTGTGTAAGAAATAACATGAAAAAAAAAACTATCATGGTATTTTTTTATTGTTAAATTTATTGGGGTGACATTGGTTAGCAAAAATTATATAGGTTCCAGGTGTACAATTCCAGGTGTTATATCTACAGTGCACCTATGTGTTGCATTATGTATTCATCACCCAGAGTCAGTTCTCTTTCCATCATCGTTTATTTGACTTCCCCTCCCTCTTCTCCTACCCCCTCCCCCTTTACCCTCGGGTAACCACTAAAGTATTAACTATGTCCGTGAGTTCTTATTTCTTTGTTGCTTTCAGTTTTATCTTCCACATGTAAGTGAAGTCATGTGGTTCTTGGATTTTTCTATCTGGCTTATTTTACTTAGCATAATAATCTCAAGGTGCATCACAAATGGCAGTATTTTATCTTTTCTTATAGCTGAGTAATATTCCAATGTGTATATGTATCACAACTTTTTTATCTGGTCATCTATCAAAGAGTACTTTGGTTGTTTCCATGACTTGGCCACTATGAACGGTATTGCATTGAACATTGGGGTACATAAGTCTTTTCAGATTAAAGTTTTGCGGGGTAGATCCCCAGAAGGGGGATTGCTGGGTCAAATGGTAGCTCCATTTCCAATTTTCTGAGGAACCTCCACACTGTCTTCCACAGTGGTTGTACCAGTTTGCACTCCCACCAGCAGTGTACCAGAGTTCCTTTTTCTCCACATCCTCTCCAGCCCTTGTTATTCCTTGTCTTGTTGATAACAGCCATTCTCACAGGTATGAGGTGATATCTCATTGTGGTTTTGATTTGCATTTCCCTGATAGCTAATGAGGATGAGCATCTTTTCATATGTCTGTTGGCCATTGTATGTCTTCGTGGGTGAAGTGTTTGTTCAGGTCCTCCACCCACTTTTTATTTGGGTTGTTTGCTTTTTTTTGTTGAGTCCTATGAATTCTTTATATATTTTAGATATTAGTCCTTTAGCAGATGCATTGTTTGCAAATATTTTCTCTTATTCAGTTGGCTGTCTTTTTGCTTTGTTGATGGTTTCTTTTGCTGTGCAGAAGCTTTTTAGTTTGATATAGTCCCATTCATTTATTTTTAGTTTTACTTTCCTTGCCTTTGAGGTCAGTTCATGAAGTACTCCTTGAGCCTGAGGTCTGTAAGTTTAGTACCAATGTTTAATTCTGTAGTTTATTGTTTCGGGTCTTATGTAGAGGTCTTTAATCCATTGGTATATTTTTAAAAAGGACAGTGCAAGAAAATGAATTTATCATGTGTAGGTGCAATCATGATTGAGGAAAATTTCAGTGATACACCTAGTGAGGTAATCTGGCATCATAAACCAATTCTTGAGTCAATAATGATAAAGTGGAAGTAAGTGAGAAAATAGCTTTACAAACAAAGAGCTCATGATTATATATGGCTTATCCAAACAAAAATAAATAAATAAATCTGGAAATTTTCATCAATAACAATCCAAAACCTGAGAAGCAGTCTTAACTCTCACTCCTTAGAACCAGACAAATCAAAGCACTTAGAAAAATTAGTGCTGGTGGTTTTGTATTTTTTCACCCAAAATACTGGTAAGTATAAATTTTCTATTTATTTAGACTCTAGCATCAACATTGAGGAGTATAAAGCAGTTGGCTGTTGTGGCAGAAATTGCTAGCTGATATCACCAAATCTTTCCTTTTCTTGCTAGACACTCATAGACTCTTATTTCCCAACCTCCTTTGCAGTTAGATATGGCTGGGTATATGAACTTGGCCAGTAGAATGGAAATCACATAGATCCTTTTAAGATTAGTCCATAATACCTCCTATGAGTAATTTTTATTGCCCCCTTACCTTCTGCTTTGATGCAAATGAATACAGTGATCTTAGGAGCACCATGTTGATGTTATAAAACCACAGAATAGAAGAATCTGGGTCCTTGACCCATTTGGTAGAAAGCCACTTGTCAATCAGAATTTTACCTAAGTAAGAAATAAACTTCTCTCATGTTACACCTGTTAGAGATGGGGATTTATTAGGTACTGTGCCTTTACAATACAGCTCTTTTGTTTTATTGCTTATAAGTTAAAGGTCCTGTTGTTTCTGTCACAAACTTTTCATAAAAAGTGCTGAGAATTTTATACAGTATTTTCAGTCTCATAATCTTGTATTTTCTCACTCTATATGTAACTTTCCAACAATAATTTTCAACTGAGAAAATTCTGTCCCCTGGTATTATGTGGATTACATAACTTCCCAGGAAGCTAAGAGCTTCCTTACTGAAGTTGTGTTAAGTCATATAATTTATGCATTAATGACTTTTTAGGCCAGTTAGCAATGCAAGTCAAGAAAGTAGTTACATAGTTTACAACTTTGAGCTTATATTATAAAGGGAGTGTTAAGTAATTCTAAGTTTACAATCCTTATCCCCAAATGGCATACAAAAAAAAAAAAATCCAAAAATCAAACAAAAAAACCTCTCAAAGAAATGCTTCTGAGATCAGGTCATGCATCTCATTTTCAAGCAGTTGGTAAAAAAAAAAAAAATCTGAAAAAAAAACCAAAACAAAAACAAAAGGACCCATGGCCAGTTCTCCAAATGGTGGGAAAAAAAATAAAGAAATATATATATGTGTGTGTGTGTGTGTGTGTGTCCTTTTGTGACCACATGGATTGATGTCTTCAGATACTCTCTAACATAAGATAATATATCAAAAAGAAGTTATATCCAGAAATACAATTATAGGTTATGATACAATTCTCAATATAAGAAGCTTTTATTCTTCAATTTTATCCCTTTGTATTGTTGCTGGTTGCAAATCAAGATTTTCTTCTTAAGGAGTTTTATCAGTCATACTTATAAAAGCCTTACTGTGTAGATGAGAAAAGAAACTGTCCTCTGGTTTACAAATTGATATTATGAAAATAAATTCCAGGTGTTGATTCATGCATTTAGTTATATCACTCTATCAGTACTCAATTGGTATATGTGAATATTTATGAACACCTGGAGGTTTACAAGTAACAAGAATGAGAATACTTAGTGAGGAAAAGCAGAGGTCTTCTTAGTGAAAGGCTGAAGAAGAATCAGACTCCTAAATGTGATAAACAACTTTCTCAGGAATAGCGATTATCATTCAAAATGTTGTTATGATCACCACGCTCGTCTAGACATCAACCGATTCGTTGTTATCTTTGCTTTCTTTCCACTTTAATCTAGCCAAACAGAACACTGCTTTTTTATTGTTTCTAACCTTCACAAGATAAAGCTGGACATTTAAGAGCCCTTAGTAATAAATTACTTTTTGGCACTGAATTCCCAGCTGCTTCTCCATTTTTTGCTTCAAAGCTCTTGATCAATTCTCATCTAAATATTAATAGTACTTTTCTTTTGTCTTCCTACTTTCTTTCTTCTCTTCTAGTGCTACTACTTTCCACTCTCTTACCCCACCAAAAGGATGGTATTTTGTGAACTCTTGGCCATGATGTCTTAACCAGTTCTGCTCTCTCAACCTTTCCTTATTCTGTTTTCTCACTCAAAACTTACTTGGGCTGGAGTCAGGTCACCTAAAAACATGATTGCTTACAAGAAAGTAACCTAAATTATCTTGGTTTTGAATTTTTTTTAATTTGTAAAGTGGATGTAAGTATACCTGTTGTCGGAAGATTAGGTACACAAATAATGTTTTCCAAAATACCTAGTAGAATTTCTGGAATATAGTAGACAATAAATATTAGTGTTTTAGCTACTTTTTACTTCATATAAACTGCCCCAAACTTAATAGCTGAAAACAACAGTGACAATTTCTTATTTTTTATAGTTTCTATGAATCAAGAAGTTCAAAACAGGCTCAGCTGGGCCATCCTGGCTCAGAGTCCCTTATGCAGCAGTCATCTGAGGGAAGTGAAGGGCCCAGGGTGGCTCTCGTGCATAGCTAGCAGGTTGGTTCTGGACTGAGGGCTTCAGTTTCTTTCTGTGAAGACTTTCCCACAGAGCTGCTTGAGTATGCTCATGGTGGCTAGTTTTCCTGGAGTGAGTGATCCAAGAAACCAAGGTAAAAATTGCAGTACTGTTTATGAACTAGCCTTGGAAGTCACACACCACCATTTCTACCATATCTATTGTTCACACAGTGATAGTCCTGATTTAATGGGATGGGGCGTTACATAAGAGTGTAAATACTCAAAGATATGGATAGAGGCTGGCTGCCATAGTTGATATTGATTTCTTTATAGAACACCTGACCACCTGGACTACAGCTATACTACCTGGAATACTTCCCAGTATTCCTTTCTAAGCTAGTTAAGCCCAACCTGCCTCCTTGTACCTTCCTTGTTTCTCTTCGCTTCCCTTCCCTCCCTTTCCCCCTCTGCCCCCACACGTATGAGCACACACACACATAAGGCTAGCGTTCACATCTAAATTTTGCACACACTATTTTTCAAATTGGAATCATCGCATTTTTAAAAATAAACTTTTTTAAATTTTAGATTCATTTTAGATTTACAGAAAAGTTGTGAAGATAGTGCACAGTTCTCTCATTTCCCACACACCAAGTTTCCACTAATATTTCAGGCATGCCTTGAAAGAAAGGAAGGTTTCCAAAGGCCAGGATGGAGCAGTGCAAGCAAAAGCTCTATGGTCAGAAATTCATCTCCCTCTACACTTGGGAGCTGACAGAATCCAGCATTTGAAACCGATGGAGAATAATATAAACTGGAGGTGAACTAAATGAGTCAGATGAAGTTGCTATTTTACTTACTATGGCTGTGAGAAGAAACAATTATCATTAAATAAATAATTTTAAGAAAGCAAAGGAATAAAACCAGATATGGACAAGTAACCAATTTGGGAAATTCATGGTCCAAATAATCCAATATTAAATGACTTGTTTTCTAAAACTGATGTTACGAAATAGGTTAAACTAAGATGGAGTTGAATTATATGATTTTTATTACCTTTCTTAGGCTTCTGCCACAAGATTAAATACAAACATAGTAACAGCCACTTTTTAGTAAAGAAATGATTTGACTGAATAGTGATTTAACTTTGGTGAACAAATACCTCATCTCACAGAAATAATTATTAAGTGGAAGAATATTCTCTTGATTGGGGTGGAAAAGCAGTTTCGTCTCACTAAGCAAGATGTTTGCATAGTGATCTGCAATATATAAATCTAAGTTGCATTTAATAGGGGGAAAGCAGCAAAGTTATTACTGCCCATTTACAGATGCACAAACTGAGGCTCATGGGAGCACCCTCCTGACCAAGCCAAGACCATAGACTGAGCAGAAGTAAGAAGTAAAGTGGACTTAACTGAAGATTCACAGTCCACAAAAAGATTCAAGGACAGAGATCTGTGGGCAAAATGAAGCATATTACCTAAAATGTTCTCTATTGTGGTACCCAAGTGTGTAGAACTTCAGTGTCTACACATAGCAGGTCTGAGGGCATTACACTTGAGTGGCACTGAGGGAAGAAGGTCATCTGCTGTTTCAAGGTAGCTTCTCTCTCTCTCTCTCTCTGACACACACACACACTACCTTTCAATTCAGTCACACAATCATTTTGTTATTAAAACATTGGAGAGCAATAAGACTGGGAAAAGTCCTACCGCAGACCTCAGAAGCAACCTAAAACATCTTTTCCCCCCTAAAACCATAGTTCTCCAAACTGTCATTCTTAATGACTCCACATTTATCTCTCCGCCAAAAAACTCCGCCACACATCTTAACATGTTAAGTTACATAATTGCAAGTTACAAAATCAACTCTATCCTTATTTTACCACAGAATGCAGGCCTACACATGTCATCGTCATCCTTGCTTAAAAGCCCTTGATGGCTCCCTGCCTGATAAAGTCAACCTGCGTAGCCTGACATGCATATCTTTTAAATATCAGGTTCTTAAGTTCCACTGTACCCTCATTCTCACCACTTTACATCATGAACACTACACTGTAGGCACACTAAATTACCATAGAGTGGGGTAAGAAAGGCTCGTACTGAGAACCAAAGTTTTACCTGGGTGCTTTCATCTGCCCAGAATAATCATAGTATAGCCATGACAGGAAGCACTGCTCTGTTTACTGAGTACGTACTTATGACAAGCATTGTACTAAGTACTTTACATGTTCTACTTCAGGTAAACCTTAGAAAACCTTTTTCAGAGTAATTATCTCCAATTTAAATGCAGAAAACAGATTTAAAGGTTAATTTTCCCTCAAGGAGCCACAACTGATATGAAGAGGATTCAGGCTCAAATTCATCTGCCTTGAAAGCCTATTTTCTGTCTCCCAGGTGGTAAGTGTCACGAAGAGCTGTGACTCTGGAGCCATATGGTACTGGGTGTAAATCTTAGCCCTACCATTTACAGGCAGAATGAACTATGTAAATTGGTTAATTTCTTCAAATCCTACTTTCCTCATTTGTAAAAATTACGGTATTAGTAAGCACCTATTCCATGTAAAGTGTTTAGCTGCTAGTATTGTGTCTCATCATCTATACTTGGAAAACTCTGAGTGATTTTTTAAGACCTAATTCAAATGTCACCTCCTAAATTTGATACCCTGTCCAACTCTGCCAGAAAGAATCATTTTCTCCCGAGTTCTCATACGACTTCAGTCTTATAATTATTGATCTGGTCCGCATTAGACAAGAGGTTCTGGATGTCATGTGTTGTTTATCTTAGTCTGGGTTCCCCCCAAAGCAGACCCTGAGACAAGGATTTGAGTCAAGCCATCTTCTGAGAGATGCAAGTAACATGTACATGTAAGTGAAGAAGCAATCAGGGAAGGGAAGAGAGCCTTTAATTGATATGTTATTAGGTCAACTATTGTCATGGGTAACTGATAAGTACTATTCCATAGGGATATTCTGGAAAGCTGCGCAAAGCTTAGTACTCAGAATTATCCCCCCCAAGAAGGTAGAATCTGGTTATCTTTTTTCTTTCAATGATTAGTGATTGGTTACAAGCTACCCCTGTACCGGTACAGGCACTCCTGGCTTGCGGTGCACACGGGCATAGTGGGTTCTGGAAGCCGGAGGACAACCCACCAACAGAGATGCAGTGCTGCCTTTGAAAGTCAAGCTGACCTGTGGTAGGAGGATCTGAGAGAAGAGGGGTGGAGCACTGCGCGTGCCTGCTGCATATGTCTTACACTTCTCCATATTCGTGTATACAGTCACTTATGCATCCAGTTATCTGACCTTGCTTTTTATCAATGTCCTTTCACCTCCAATTTTCTTGTACGATGACTAGTGTGCAGCAAGCCACCAATAAATAATTAAAGAAGGAGGCAGGGGGAGAGAAGAAAATGAAGGAAAAGAAGGCAAGGAAGAGAAATGCATGGAAGGGAAAAGAAGGAACAGGAAGAAAGGAGAGAAGAGAGGAAGGGAAGGGCTGGAAGGGGAGGGAAGGGAAAGGGAAGGAAGACTGCTGGGCCCTGGTTAGGAATGGAGAAGTATCCCTTCTCTTTACTTCTCATGGCAGTAACACATAAAATGATTATAGATGCTAAAGAAATAAAAGATTCCCAGGGTGGCATAGATACAGCTATCTAAATGTCAACCTAGGGTATTTAGTATGAGAACAAATTACAAAATTGGTTGTAGTCTCCTAGTTTTTCCTTGCCTGATCAAAAACCAAAAAGTTGCTATAAAACTAGTAAGGAGCCCTGACCTTCATCATATGTAGCTTGAGAAAAGATTCTAAGAAACGTAAGTGAGGACTGTTTTTTTCTTGCTGTACTAGGTAATGAGTTTTATAATGGAAACACAATTGCAAGTTACATAACCAAGTAGGTCAGACCTATTGATCTGCACAGTGACAAGACTTCCTGAGTGAACTACATTATTCCAAAAGGATGGTTTGAAAGCTAATTATGGCAAAAAGTCTTACCTGAAGTTTTTACCTCCATTAGGGTTAGGCTCATTGCCCCTGCACATCCAAATTGTTAGACTAAAGAAATTTTCTGAAGCAATGTTGTAATGTGGAAGAAGGAGTAGCACTATCTTTGACCTTGGACTCACCACAGAACCTTCTTGAGTCCACTTTCGTCATTTGTAATAATGGGAGGTTGGACCAAGTCAGAAGTTCAGATCTTCAGATGTTGATGCTTCCTAAATGAATGGTAGGGATGGTGGTGAAGTGAACAGCACATCTAAATAGTCACCCGTTAATCAGATCCAGACAGTGGTAGCCATGTTGAAATTTCAGCCTTGGACTCTCAAATCTCCCAATATTTCCTGAGAACCAAACCCTGACATTTATGCTAATTCTTCAGATTTTAATGTATAGATTTTTGGTACAATTTCTATGAAAAATACAGTATGGGCCAAAGAAGTCTTCTCTCCTGTGGATAGACTATAGCCCATAGGTTATTACGCACCTCTGGACTAGCTGAACCTCAAATGTCCTTTCATTGAGGCAGTGTTTGAAAATGACCTATGGAGGCATAAATGTTCTTCTGAGACTGAGACATCTGTGCCTGGTGCTGCTGCTGCTCCTACACCTGTGTTCTTCCTAAAAGGGGTTTAGGTACCTTAGCTGAGGCCTAGGATAGTCACCGATCATCTTCCCTGTCTAGGCAATTCTGCAGTAGATTTAGCGTCCTCTTTCCTGTTTACCCAACTGTAGGTCCCAAAACCTAAAAATTGGTTGAGATAATCATCCCAACTTTGGATAAATTTCTAGTGCTTACCATAATGTAGGTTGCCTTAAAGATTAGGTAGGTCCCTCTATTTCTCTGGACTCTGGAACCTTGGCGATGTTGCCTCTAATGTTTTCGTATCCTTCTTGATCTATAATTATGAAGGAAAGGTTGACATCCTTGAAGGCAAGGTTACAACTTCAGTCCTGGGGGGTACCACTGCAAGTTGGTTACTTATTTCAAGTGAATGATAAAAAGCACAATTTAGACATAGGGGAACAACCCAGGGAGAAGAGCAATGAAAATATAAAAATAATAGATGGAGCGAAGTGTCAGAAAGAGTGGGATAACACAAGAAGGGATGGAGGTCACACTTGAAGGGCTGTCTTAAAAAAGAATCTCTTCTGAGATGGATGGGACAATTAAGAGCGTCTGACGTCAAACTGTTGAGAAGGAGAGAGATCATATGGCCAGTTGCCTTCAATCTTTTCTGTAAAGCAGGAGCTAAGGTTTTATTTAGAAAGTGAATGCCAGTAGGCTACTCTTTGAGGAGCAAGAAAAAGATTGAGAAAAGGTTCTTTGGAAAATGTCATAGCTCAACAAGTGTAGATGATTTTAAAAATACCAAGTAGATTTAAGACGTTATAGACTTGAGGCACATGAACGCAATGTAGAACCAAGCGAACCAGCTTATTGCTCTTCCCTAAGAAGGTAATTGGTAGCTTTAGGGTAATTGAAGAATAAAAAGGAGCCTAGGGTGGGAGAAGGAATGTTCTAGTTTCATATACCTTGGATATAGAGCTGTTCTGAGGGATGCCAGGTTTCAGGATGTGGTTGTGCCTGTAGGTGGATCAAATGGAGTAGGGCTAATGGCCATATGTATTTAGCTCAAGGAACTGTGACACCAGTATGGCGAAAATACTAAAACCACCAAGGAATGTAGCTGTAGAGGACAAGTACTAAAATGATTGAAGAGGGTAGGAGATTATTCTGGAGAATAGTTAGGTCTGGAGATGGTGGTAGAGAGCAAGGAGCTAATTATCCTTGTTTTGAGAATTTTGACAAATGCTTCCAGAGGAGAGAATTGTCAGGGAAGTAGAATGGTTGGGAAGAGATCACTATCTTCTTTCCTTTGAGAAAGTAAAAAGTAACCCAGTAATGTTTGCTGGCAATGGGGTAAGGGTTTCAATAAAAAGAGACAGCAGAGAATCATGGAAGAGACAGAGAAGGAGTAGAACTAAGCTATAAAAAAGTTAGAAGAAAAAAACTGTAGCAAGGAGTAGCTTTGAAATCAGACAGACCTGGGTTTGAATCCTGGCTCTGCCACTTACTAGCTATAGAGGTTGATTTGATTTTAGAAGCCCACTTGAAGCAAAATAATACGGGAAGTGACAGCATGATCGTAGACTGGAAGGTCCTAGCCCTAGTGCTCCACAAAAAACAACAATTTTGCAATTACTCACCAACGAAAACAGCTTGGGAGAGGCTGTAGCAATCCAGTGAAGCACAAAGGCTGAAGATGGTTTCCTAGAAAAATGTAGGAAGTGTTTTGCCTCATCCTCCAGCCTGGCACAGTTTGGCTCCAAGAGGGATCTCCTTGCTGCAACCTCCTCCCAAGGGGAAAAGGGAAACCAGAAGGACCCCAGCAGGGTCACCACCACCATGGACACCACAGCTTTCACCACCGAGGACTTCTGCTGATCCCAGCGGGCAGAACTGTCTGGAGTCCTGGCCACTGCACCCCCCTGAGCAGGAACTGTAGCTGTGTACCCTGGGAGGAGAGGTGCCACACCCAGCCCTGCTTCAACCGACCCCCTCCCACACCGAGTCCAGGTGTCACAGCAGGGGCACCCTCAGCTACCAAATCCACACTTCTCCACAGCCTACCAGAAGTACACCCCAAGCACTGATTCCCGGGGATCTGAGCTCATCAGCGTGCCCTCCCTTACACTCTTGCCCTGTCCAGTCATTGGGTGGGGGCACTCTGGAAGAGACCTGCATCGGCTCTCTGTAGCTGGGCCAAATGCTGAAGTACCAGTGGGCGGGCGTTACCCGCTGACCCCTGCGTCTGGGAGGCACGTTCTTCCTCAGAGGCGGAGCTGAGCAGCGCGTGTCCACATCCGCCCTCGGGAAGTGGCATGTTAAGTACCTAACAAAATAAAAAGAAAATTATAGTTTATGTTGGAATTCATCCTTTTCTGGTGTTTGTATATTTATTATTATGTTTTAAGTGAAACAAATAATAATTTTGTTTGTTTACAAGTTTGCATTTCTCTTCCTAAAACCACACACCTCTGGATTATTACTGGGTAGAACGGGGGGGGGGGGGGGGGGGGGGGGGGGGGGGGGGGGGGGGGGGGGGGGGGGGGGGGGGGGGGAATGGTCATCTGGCACTTCAATGAGTGTGAGTTTTTGAGTTAGCAGGTGGTTGTTATGTTAAACAACAAAGGCCCTTTTGGGTGTCTTTCTTTATTTCTTAAAAAAGGAGGCATAAATTCCATAAGCAGAATAGTCTTGTTTGGATATTTATGAGTCAATTATTTTTCTCATAATAAAAGCTTGAAAGTGAAACATAAAGTCCTAATAAAATTGACTGAGTGAATGCTAGGTATAAGTGGTAAGGCAGAAGGATGAGAAGACGAATTGCCAGAGAGGACTGTTAATAAAGCCTCAAGTAGGGGGGACCATTCTCAAGAGGAGGAGGGAATGAGAAGGGAATTTATTCTCTAATAAATGGTCATCAGTGTCAGAAACGAACAGATTCCAAGGGCGGCTAATACACAACTTAACTCCCTGAGAGAGCGGTCCGCTCCATGCAAGCCATCCAGCAGGCTCACCGCAGTGAGGACACTGAGGCTTCTTGCAGTTGCTTGCACAAGCAATAGTATTCCTTTGTCTATGCCCAACTGTGGAGCCTAATGAGGGCCACAGTCCTGTGAATCAGTCAGTGGGACTGAGCTATAAATACTGTTTATCACTATCAGTGGGTGTGACAAACTTTAGTGGCTTGGAAAAACATGGGCATGTATTATATATGAGGTGTGACAAAAAAATAAGGTGAATGTTTAAAGTAAAAATATTATAGTAAAAGACACGTTGCATTAATCCCCCTCACTTCGAACACAGCCCATTGTTCTCATCACTTTCTGAAGCAGTTTGGGAAGTCCTCTTTCATAAGTGCCTTTAGTTGTACTGCTGTGGCTGCCTTGATGTCCTGAATTGATTCAAAACGTTTACTGTTCATGGTTAGTTTTTACTTTGGGGAAGAGCCAGAAGTCTCACAGTGCCTGATCTAGTGAATGAGGTGGATGAGGACACACTGTAATGTTTTTATACCGGAAACAAAACGATGTGTGACCTGAATCAATTTTAGGACATCAAGGCAGCCGTGACAGCCCAACTAAAGACACTCAAGAAAGAGGACTTCCAAAACTGCTTCAGAAAGTGGCAAGAATGCTGGGTAAGTGTGTTTGAGATGAGGAGATTTTGAGGGGGAATGATGGCAATGTATCTTTTACTGTATAAATATTTGTTATTTAAATATTCATTGTATTTTTTCATCACACCTTTCTATGTGTATATATACAAAGGGTGCCAAAAATGTATGCACATTTTAAAAAAGAAATAGACTATTAAAATTGTAATAAATATATACCGATAACAAAAGATGAATACAAGCCATGTTTGACTTCTGCAGTTACCAAAGGTGCTCAAAGCGGTTACCATCAGTGTCCAGACACTTCTTGATTACAGCGAGCTAGTGTTGACCAAAGTGTCCGTGTATCACTGCACATACCATTTCAGTTTCTTCCCGCAGTACCGCCAGTGTAGCCAGTTCTCTGTGTTATACCACATCCTTAAGGCCCCTCGTAGGTGTTAAGTCATTAGAGAGTGGAGGAAACTCAAACATTCTCAAATTTCAAATACCACTTCAAAATGGTCTTGTGCTCCTCAAATGACAACTGTACTTCCGCCATTTCCTTTGACTGCCCTGCCTGTCGCCTCTTGATGCTAGTATTCATTTGATTAACGCTATCTTTTGAGTGAATGTCCTACTACTATACATCACTACCATAATTCAGTTCCACTTCAAAAAGTAATACATAGATAACATCTCTTAAAATGTGTATACATTTTTGGCATCACTGGTATATGTATGTACATATGTATATGTGTATACATATATACAAACTTTGTAGATAAAATTCCAATATGATTTACAAGAGACCATGTATGAGGGCTGTCCAGAAAGTATCCAGCCATGTACTATGAAAAACAGACACAGTTATGGATGGATTTTTTTCTGGACAGCCCTTGTATATATAGAAATCTGCATGTTGGCAAATGAACTAACCTATCTCTATTGGCCAAATGAGTCTTAAAAGCAATCAGCCTTTAACAACTACAGGGGTGATTCCTTTGGGAAGGGATTATTATTGAGTTCTTTAAGGGCAGGACCTTGTTGATTCCCAGAGTGATGTTTGACATATAGTAGTGACTCAATAAATGTTTGTTGACTAAAGGATAGATGGATGATGAATGAACGGTATTTGATTAACTATAGGCAGAACAAGGGATTTAGTCAAATCTTAGGGGCTGTATTACAATTGTGATTTATTTTACTTAGCTCAAATCAATGCTGATAGTTACGATTATAGGAATTGTTAGAATTGGAGTGGACTTCAGGAATCATCTTGTTAAATTCTCTTATTTTACACATGAGAAAGTGAAGGTTAGAGGAGTGAAATGACTCACGTAAGATGAGTCAACTACTTTATGATCTGACTTATTCTATACCCCAGAATTCTTGTTTTGAATTCATAATGCTGTGAAATGATTATCAAGAGATCTTAAATTGGTTCCACATAGACATGTTCATCTGTGTCTTACTGTATGAGTTATTGTATGCAATGTGTGTGGTGTGTGTGTGTGTGTGTGTGTGTGTGTGTGTGTGTACAATATTTCTGATTCCATGTTCAGATTTCTTCTGGTTTCTCTCCTCACAACACCGTTTTCATAGGGATGGTCAACTCACCATGCATAGGCACGTGGGTCCTCTATCTTGTTTTCTTCCCTTTACAAGTTCTGTCTCTTTTTGAATATTTTATTTTTACTGATATTTTAGATTTAACTTCATTTTAGATTCCAGTAAACCTAATCATTAAACAGTTGGGCCCCTGACCCATGTGCCTATTCTGCTTACAATCTCTAGGCCATGAGCATTTCAGTCTTCTGCTAGTGCAGTTACTAGATTTAAGCTATATCATGTCATGCACTGTGCTGCACACTTTCCATCTCAGGTACCCTCTGCAGCTAACCTTTCAACAGAGTGACTCAGGTCATTATTGAAGGGTCCAGAGAGCTCTGTTAACAAAGTAATAACCTTGGCAGCATTGTAGCCGATGCCAAACCCCTCTCCACAGCCAGTTATAGAATTTGGTTCTCTCTGGCGCTTGGTCAGAACGAGGAAATTGGCTTTCAATGACCTTTCTATTTTTAAGACCAGGCAGAGGAGTAACAAACATAAAGGCCTTGAGGTGGAACAAACATGATCATTTCTAAGACAAACAAAGAGGCCACCGTGGCCTAAGGAATGGTGCAGCAGGGGAACAGCAAAAAGACGGAGTAATGGGCCGGGGCCAGATCTCTTACAGCCCAGGGAAAGATCTGAAGAAGCCGTTGGAGAAGAAGAGCGGAATGATGTGATCTGAATTATGTCCTACTAAGACTGTTCTTAGTAGGGGACATGATTTGGGGGGAGGGACAAGCAAGAGTGGAAACAAGGAAGCCAATCAGGTGGCTTTTGAAGTAAGATCTAAGTATGACTCAGGGGATGACAGTAGAGCTTATCAGCAGGGATCAAATTGAAGGTACATTTTGCTCTAATGTGTACTCAACTAAAGAGAATAGTCAAGAATGACCTCTAGGATTTTAGCCTGAGGGCAAGGAGAATGGAGAGGCTATTAATAATTTGTGGAAGCCTGGAAGGGTGCAAATATCTGATTTATGTGATGGGTAGGGAAGAAATTCAAGAGTTCTGATTAGATGTAGATCTGAGATGCTGGATTTGGAAAAATTCAAGAGAACAAAGACTTTAAAAATCTCAAATATAGTACTCTATATCAAAGGGAAATACCTATTAACATTATGGCTTTTCCTTTATGAAATAATGTCTTCATATTTTTTATTTAGCTTTTCAATCTACCTATTTCAGAAGAATTGAGTTCTTTGTACACGAATTCATGTGCAGAACTATAGTGTTTTACATGATGTTTTGATGTGTAAAGGGAATTTTCTGAAAAGTTTCTCTCTGTGCAAACTGAAACTATCTATGCAAATTTTAAATACACAGGCTGAGAAAACTCTAGGAAAGTCTAGACTTTAACATTTGAACGTAAATACAATTTGGGAACATTGGTAGTAATGGGTAGATATGTAAGCCTCTCTCCATTCCCTCAGCTATTGATATTTAATATAAATAAGAGATAGAACAGGATGAGGTCAGCTTCATAAGAAGCTCTGTGTCAGCCTGAGGAGAAGGTGGTATTGATTTTTAGAAGCTTAGAAGCTTCAGTAGTTTGCAATAGAAACATTGTGGATTGAGAGTAAAGAGACCTGTCTTCCAGTCTTGACATTTTCACTTTACTTTTTTGTGGCCTTCAGTCATGTGATCTTCCTGGAATTTAGTTTTCACACATTTGAACTAGGATGTGTACTATCAAGCTTTTAGGACTGTCTTGAGAATTCAGTAAAATAATATATATGGAAATACTTTGAGGGTAATGAAATCATACAGAGTATGACATAGAATAAAAAATATTCTATAAAAACAATATGGAATATATTTATGAGTTATATAGAAGTCATATTCCTGATTATGTTGTACCATGCAAATATGCTAATGGTGGAATTACATATAAAACATGAGTACATCAGTTTTCTTAACAGTAAGCACTATAAAATTACACATTACCTGGAATTAAAAAATATAATTTTCTCATAGCTCAATATCACAATACAGATAATCATAAATATAATTGCATGCTATCACATACCTCATCTCCTATGATTTGCTGATATATGTAAATAGACATGGCAACTCCTAATAAATCTCTATTACGAGAGAAAATGGGTGGGAAGGCTCAATGGGTGATTTAATCTGAGCATTCACTACCAATCAAAAATTTCTATGGACACTCCTGTTAATTTTTCAGTGATATACCTGCATATATGCGAATTATGTAATTCTTGTTCTAGGTAAGTTGAAACCATCTTTGATTGTGTGTGTGTGTGTGTGTGTGTGTGTGTGTGTGTCTAATATGCCTCTTTCTCTATTTTATTCATATAATTTCATATATGAGGGCTGTTTGGAAAAAAATCCAGCCACAAATGCCTCTATTTTTCACATGACATGGCTGGATACTTTCCAGACAGTCCTCGTACATTCTACTCTGAATTCTAAGTACCTGTCCAAAACTACAGAAAGAGGTATGTCTTATGAATAAAGAATAAAACTGAACTGCATGGGGATACAAAGGCAATGCTGATTTATATAGGTAAAGATCTTTCCATGTTTTAAAATGGAAAGTCTTAAAATGTTTCATTTTATTTCATAACCTCACAGTGAGTAACATAGAGCCTTTGTGCAGTGAGCACTGACTAAGGCATCAAAATAAAGTTGTTTCTCAAAAAAAGTATACCAGGTTTTTAAAAAATATACCTATACCAGCAGGTACGTTGAAAAAGCCATATGAAAATTGTTTCATTTGTTTGTTTCTATAATGCCTTATTTGCCCCCAATACTTGAAATTATTTATGAAAAAATGTCAGTAAAAATGATATGGGAGAGGGAATGTATTTGAAGGGACAATGAAGGCAGCAAAAGAACACGAACCTAGAGGCAGTGTTACTGCAAAAATTTAAAAGAAACACAAAACCCAATGCCAAACAACTCTTGCTAGGGATTTGATTGCTGGTGATTTGGTTCTGCCCTCCTAGAGGCTCAGCACAAGGGAAAACTTCAGTTAGGAAAGCAGAGCAATTTACTACAGTGTAGAAGTTCCTGTTCTGTTTTGTTTTTCCAACAGAAACCCATTTGTGTAAATAGATATAATCTGAATTGTATAGGCTGGTATTTCCTTTTCTTACTGAAAATGCTGTGGTTACCTGCTTGATAATGAGACTTTATATTGAGTGTTAACCTATGCAACCCCTGGTGAGGAAGAGTTCACTCAGGATTTAATAGGCATTTCAAAAAGCAATCTAATTTGGCAAAGCAGGTAATGACCTGAAAACCTGTGGTGAACAAAGCACAGGAAGCAGGAGAGGCTTGTGGCAGAAAGGGTATCATCCTAAAATCTGAAGCTGTGAATTTGTATCCGACACCAGTGTTTATTATTAGTTTTTTACAAACAAGAAAAAGGACACTTTCTTAGCCTATACTTTTTCATCTGAAAATTCTGATTTTGGAATAGATGGCATTTAATCTATCTTTCTAGCTGTAAGCGTCTGAATTTGCAATTACATCCTGGAATCAGATAAACAAGATGAGTTGTCTTGAAACAGAAAAATAACATTTGGGATGATAGTGAGTACCAGAGTACCAGATGAAGGACAAAAGTGATTCATTTAAACGTATTAATGTATTAGTTCTGTAATATTTTAAAATACCTAATTTTGGTGTAAAGATTTTAAACATTTTTTCCTATATTGCAACTCTTCATATCCAAATGCTTGCTCTAAGCTCTATCAAATGGTAAACTATATTGGTACATACAGCTGAAAAATAAAACTTTTCGAATAGTCCTGTCTGTCACAAGGCCCACACACCCTCAGATTACCTCACCTTACTATTTTTAATTGGAAAAAATAAGAACATAAAAAGGAAAGAATTATTTTAGAAATTTATTCAAATAAATAAAAGATATAGTAGTTGGAAGATAAAGACCACTTCTAAACTTTCAAATATTCATTTTTGATATCAATAAGTTTACAAAATTTTTTTGATTATTTGAGAAATACCTGTTTATTTTATAAAAAAATTGGAAAGTTGTGTAAATAAAAAATCAAAATCACCCATAACAATACCTCCTAGAAAAAAAATACAATTATTATTTTGGTGAACTTCCCTCTAGCACTTTTCCTGTGTTTAAATATGATATCATAAAACATTTATTGAATATCCTGTTTCACAAACTATGCTAAATACTTCACGTGCAGTTTCTCATTTAACTCCTGAGTGTGTATATATTAGCATTTAATATTTAGCATATATATGTGCATATATGTACATGTAGGAGGACTGTCCAGAAGAAATCCAGCTGTTGTCAACATAACGAGAATGGGTGCATGGCTGGATACTTTCCAGACAGTCCTAGCATACACAGATATATACTAAACTTGATGACATCCCATAGGTACCATTTTAAATCCCTCTTTGTTCTCTTAAGATTATATTACGAGCAGCACCTCTTATGCATTAGAGGTGCCTGTCATTCCATGGCACCCACACCCCATAGCCTGCAAAGGCCAGCACTAGGACCTCCCAATCCCACCTCCTGGCCAACTCAATGAAGATGGACTCTTCGCCAAGTAGGGCCAAATCCAGGAAATGGAGTTGAGGAACAGAAAAAAAGTCAGGCAGATAGGGGTCTATGCTGAAGCTTGAAGCGATTTTCAGCTGTGGGCACATTAAGGAAGCAGAGGAAGCTTGTTTGGAGGGAGAAACAAGAGAATGGAGGAGATACACAGGAGCTGAAGTAAGACACTGGACGCCTTGTGTCTAGGGAGAGAGCGGGCAGGGGACAGGAAGAAGAGCTTGCCGGAGGCATCTCCACTTGCAGGGAGATCTGGCCGTCTTTGCTCCATATGGATTTCAAAACCTTTCCCTGTATATTTTCTCAAAACATACTTTTACCTTAAGCTATTCCGAGTAAACTTCTGTTCTTAAGATACCACGTCAGTGTGTCTTATATTAATGTGACTAACTTGCTATGTGAAAGGCATCATTCCACTTTATATTCATTTATTGTATTTAAAGTTTTTTAATCTTCAGATCAACTCTGCAAGGTAAGTGTTATTATTTTAATTTTGCATATGAGGAAACTGAAGGTTAAAGCACTTTACCGGAAGTACTATTTACGAACAGGCAGGTTATTCCCCCCACCCTACCCCCACCCCCTTTGCCTTTCTCACCTCCTTTAACCCTACTAAAGTGACAGAATGGGGAGTTTTTGTTTGTTTATTTGTTTGTTTTGTTTTTTAACGGCTTTTACACAGCAGAACTAAGAGTAAAAGAGCAGTGAAAAGCAGATGGACAAGTGTATTTGTGTAAATCCAAGACAGCTGAATCCTAAACTGGCAGTGAGAAAATGTGAAAAGCAATTCATTTTTCCTTTTGTAGCTGATCCCAAAACTCAGCGGAGACACCAAGAAGTGGAGAAGATGGGGCTGAAAACTAGAGAAATAGTTGATGGCATTGAAGCAGCAGTTCAAGCCCCAGATCTAGAATCCCACATATGAACGTACCTGCTCTTCCAGCCTCTGCCCTCACCCCTCCCCAACAAGATACTGGAGATTTATTCCAGGGAAAGAATAAAACAGAGGGACCCTCAAATGAGAGACATCAGTGCATTTGAGGTTGTGGGTGCGGTTACAAAAGCAGGAGCACTGGAAACTGTGTGTATACTGAGACTCCCTTCACCTGCTTACCTTCCAAAACGCTGGCCGCCAGATTCTTCTCACCCAAGCAGGAGACTGAAATATGTATCTTTTAGGAATCACCCTAGCTCAAAGCAAAACAAACAAACAAACAAAAACAAAAAAACAACTGAAAGATACTTACATCAAGAATTCCCTAAGAAAACAGTTTAGCCATTTCACTGTACAGATGCCCAGTCAATAAGCTCCACCCATCTGCATAAAGCTTCCGAATTTCTAAAATAAACAGCCTATGGTCACCAGAGAGTACACAAATAAAATGCAAAATATATAGAAAATAAAAACAGAAACTTGCATTAAACTTTTTTAATAAATCAAAATATTCTGATATGAATATTATTAGTATATGAGATATATGCATGAGATAATAAACCTATGAAGGAAAAAAATATCCAGAATTCTTTGAAGAAGTACATATAGAGGACACAAAGAAGACTTCTTGGATATTAAAGTATAATAGCTGAAATAAAAATTCAATAGAAAATCTAGAAGTTAAGGGAAGCTTATGGAGAGCAAAGCAAAAAAGGCAAAGCCCTAAAAAATAGAACAGGCAGAGAATAGAAATCTAGTAATTACTGGCTCCTTCTTTGTCTCTCTTTTGTTTTGTTTTGTTTTATTATACTGTTGAATTTATTGGAGTGATATTGGTTAGTAAAAATTACAAAGATTCCAGGTGTACAGTTCTATAATACATAGTCTGTGTGCTGCATTATGTGCTCACCACCCAGAGTCAGCTCTCCTTCCATCACCGTGTATTTGAAGCACCCGCTCCCCGCGTCCCCCTTACCCTCAGGCAACCGCTGAACTGTTGACTGTGTCCATGAGTTTTGTTTCTTTGTTGCTTTCAGTTTTATATTCCACATATAAGTGAAGTCATATGGTTCTTGGTTTTTTTCTGTCTGGCTTATTTCATTTAGCATGATGATCTCAAGGTCTATCCATGTTGTCACAAATGACAGTATTTCATCGTTTTTTTATGGCTGGGTACAGCCTTTGTTTTGAAGTCTGTTTTGTCTGCTATAATTATTGCTACCCCAGGACTTTTTAAAATCTCTTCACCTTTCTCACTTATTCCCCCAACCCCCTTCCTCTAGCAATGATCAGTTTTTTCTCTGTATCCATGAATCTATTTGTTCTGTTTATTCTGTTCTTTAGATTCCACATAAAAGTGAGATTATATGGTATTTGTCTTTCTCAGTCTGACTTATTTCACTTATTGTAATACCCTCTAGGTTTATTCATATTGTTACAAATGGTAAGATTTCTTTCTTTTTATGGCAAAGTAATACTCCATTCTATATATATACCACAATTTCTTTATCCAGTCATCTGTTGATGGGCATTTCAGTTGTTTTCATATCTTGGCTATTGTGAGTAGCACAGCAGTGAACATAGGGGTGCATATATTTTTTCAAATTAGTGTTTTGGATTTCTTTGGATAAATACCCAAGAGTGGAATATCTGGGTCATAAGGGAGTTCTAATTTTACTCTTTTAAGGAACCTCCACACTGTTTTCCATAGTGGCTACACTAATTTGCAATCCCAACAGTGCACAAGGGTTTCCTTTTCTCCACATCCTTATCAATACATGGTGTTTGTTGATTTATTGATGATGTGTGTACATTGTGACAGGTATGAAGTGATATCACACTGAAGTTTCTATTTGCATTTCTCTCATGATTAATAACATGGGCATCTTTTTATATGTCTATTGGCCATCGGTACAAGGTTGGACAATTAAGTCTGGGAACTCATCCTAGAAAAAGTGCTACATACCTCATTGTTGAATATCATTATGGTCACCTTTGAAGTACTCCTCTCGGGAAGCTATGCACCAACACCAGTGCCTAGTCCAACCTTCAAAGCAATTTTAGAACTCTTTTTCTGGAATGACCATCAGAGCTATCAGCGCACCCAAAATCTGACAATTAAGTTCACAACTTGCCACCATGTGCTTACATTGCCAACACTGTACAAACAACTCGGCAAGGTGTCATAACCTTGGCAAGGTCCTGGGGCCTCTTGGAAGGTGCTTCAGTACTGGCCAAGGTTGGCTGTTGCCTGTGCCCCAGCCCAGGCCACTTGGTATGAGCTACAAACTAATCTGCAGATGGTTGCCATGTGTTTTGGGCTTGGAGTTGCCTGGGACAGACTAAACTATAAACTGAGGTCAGCGGCTGCCAGTGCCAGGCATGGAGCTGCTTAGCAAGAGGTATGAGGCATGCTGAGGCAAGATACTTTTTGTTTGGGGTTTGTGAACCTTGAAGAAATTTTAGATAGGAAAGTCTGCAGCATGAGCCAAGACAGGCCATTTGTGTGGAAAAGCCACTGGAAGCAGGTTAGGTGGGCTCACATTTTGGGTGGGGTAGGGTCTCACAAAATCACCAGGATGGGGTGAACAGTGTTAGGTTGATGGAGACTCAGATATGGTACTTGCCTGAGGAAAAATTAGGTTTTGTTTATTTGAATAGCAGCCTAATGGTGAGCAAATTTTAGTGACTTCCTGAAGACATAGCATAGAAGTCAACAACCAGTGTCCACCTTTAGGGCTCTTGCCTTTGATCATCCTGGATGTTTGGAGTAAAAGTGCTATCACACAAGTTATGTGATACAGACTTTATTATACTTGGTCTCTTAAAAATTAGCTTTATTCTGAGCTGAGGGAAATTAATGGCCTCATACTTTGAACACAACCTTTCATTTTAGATGTAGTTATGTATTTATATGACTATCTTAAATTTACACAATGTTTTTCTCTTGAAAACATTTATTTAATGTTTATTTACCAAATATTTATTAAGTACATACAGTGTTTTAAAATATACTAACTATGGGAACACAATGATAAAATAATTTCTGCCCTAAAAGCTTAATCCTTGTGTAGGATTTACAGACCATCCTCAGAACCTTCAAATAATCTCAACAATTGAAAGAGAGTTTTATTTCTGAAAATAAAAATGTCTCTACAGTATGAGAAATAGGAATAAATAATTCAACTTTCTGATTGCCAACCAAGAGCTCAATTCTACTTAAAAATCACTGCACATTAGAATATTTAAATTAATCATGTTCAGAGGTGTCACATGATTACGATTAAACATATGACATACACATGTGACTCAGACACCAAGAAATCTCTATTCTGTTTATGAAAATGGATAGAAAAAAGACTTTTCTTCATATGAAATATATATTTCCCAAAACTCCATTTTCTATTTATACATTCTCTGTAACTTAATTTTTTGTCAGAAGAGAGATTTGATTCTAGTTCAACAATAGTGTTCCTGATTGTGTCTTTGAACAGCATTGTCAATGACACTTCAAAAGAAAATTAGATATAGGACTGACACATACTTTAAAATGTCAACATGAAATTGCATCTCTATGGTAAAGAAAACACCTGACAGAAGTATTACTCACCAGACAGAGACCATCCTGTTGCTCCGCTTCTCAGCCTCATAACAGTTTCTCATTTGTCCAAAAGTGATTTTTACAACAGAAGCATGCCTTCTCTTACTAAACAGATCTGGAGTTATAACTCTCTTTAAAAAATAAACTGCCACAAAACAAAACAAAAAACAAACAAACAAAAAACCACTGCTTAGGAGCTATCTCCCAGCCACAAGAAGAGCAGATAAAATCATTTTCATCCTCCACTCTCCCCTCCCAGTGTCTAGGGACTTGGTTTCTCTTTTGAAACCTGGCTTTGTGATTAGAATTAAGTCAGGGTGTAACTCTAGAGAGACATATTAGTAGTTAGGCCATGTCATAATTGAATAGTGTCATAGATATCAAGAAGCATAACTCTCTAGTCTCAACGCTAGTGGGTAGCAAGGTAAGGAATCATCTGAATGTCTCTTATACCAAGAGGCCATAATACTTCAATGAAACAACTAGCTGATAAATACTTTCTTCTGTTTTTCTAACCATTTCCCTAACTTCCTAATTCCCATGCTCTCTCTCTCTCTCTCTCTCTCTGTGTGTGTGTGTGTGTGTAGTACTAAAAAAACAATGATTTTATAAGCCAGACAGATATGGGTATCAATCTTGATGCCACTTAATAATTATGTCAACTTGGGCTTAAACTCTGAAAACATTAGATTCCTCACCTATAAAAAGAGGGGACATACTCCCCACTCTTTAAGTGTGGGGAGTGCTTAGTGACTTCCCTCCAAAGGGTAAAGTACACAAAAGAGGGAAAACAAAGCACTTCACAGCAGCGAACCGGACAAGCCCTCCCCCAAGGTTAACAATCGACAGTGATGAACCATGTTGCTAGCATGTACACTTGATGTAATGTGATGAGGATGGTACGTTTCCTCTGTGGTCTTCTTCTCCCAAAACTCATAACCCCATTCTAATTATGAGGGAAACATCAGAAAAACCTAAACTGAAGGATATAATACAAAATACCCCAATCAGTACTCTCAAGAAAGGGGACATGGCATCTATCTTTTCTTGTGAAGACCAAAACATTTTTAATTATGACATATTGATAGGTAATTATATGTTGTTCGAAGTTTACATTCCCACCCCATTGACATCAAGCTTGGCCATGTCAAAATGAGCAGAGTTTATGATTTTGTCATACTGTTTTCCCTCTGAAGTCTCCTTTAAGGCCTCTGTCAGTCAGTCTAAATCCTTCATGAAGACAATGAACTGCCCCGTGGAAGCTGACCTGTGATTGACATATAACATGAGAAAGAAATAGATGTTATTATTGTTAGCTACTGGGATGTTTGGATCATATTATATAATATGACAGCAAAACTGAGCTTATGCTGAGCACCTAGCTCTAATCAAGCAATGAAGTTTCTACCTTTTCCCCTGTGTCTCTCACCTTCTCCTTCTTCCATGTCCTACCTTTCTCTTCCCCCATTTCTACCAACTCCTCCTTCCCAGGTTATACTTACTGATTTCTGAGTTTCTCCTTCCTCTAACAATTGCCTTTAGACTTGAGTATTACAACTTCCCTTCTTAAACTTGCTCTTAGCTGTATCCATCACTTATATCTATTTATTTTTCTGGTGTTATCAGTCAGATGGGAGCTCAGATAACATCCCTCTGCTGCTCATCTTTCTTGGCCTTTCTTCTCCCCACAATGGTGTCCTGATTAAATTAAATTATTAATAACATCCAGAAACCTTTGGGAGGGAAAAAGAAGGCACCACCAGGAAAATTAGGGATGCTTTTAAAGCGGTTAGAAGCTAATTATAGACATGCAAGTGTCATGTTTTCTTTTTTTCTTTTGGCATCAGCTACCTCCTGAATTACTGCCCAATGTCAGCTATAAGTTCTAGCTCCAAAGTAGGTCTGGCCAATTCTGAAATTCTAATTAACTAATCCAGACTTCATGTTCACCCAGCACTTACTAAGCATCCGAAATTACTTAAAACATAGATTTCCTCATCCTGAGGTATGTGTACCTGGTAAGGGATGCAAAGGGGAAATGGGAAGAAAGGGCTCCTCTTCGTCATGAACAATTTCAATTTCACACGCATAAAACTTACATGGGGAAATAATATCATTAGGTTCACCAAGCTTCACAAAATCAAACTATAATGAACCACGTTTACAGGAAACAAGTGTCCACAGCACGGGGGCAGAAGATCGCTGAAAGAGCTGGTGCTGTCAGCCAGTAGCAGACGGAGCTGGGATTCTGAAGTCAGGCACAGTTTACACCAGCTTCAAGATTAATCTCCTCGACGCAGAAAGCAAGCCTTGCTCACTGCCATCAGGTAAGCACACACACGTTTGTTTTTCCTATTCTGGTAGAAAAGATTGAGGAGTTTGATTTTTCTTCTCAGTTTTCATCTTGCAATTTATATTGCCCTCTAAGGAGTTCATTTATCTTTCTCATCTGAAGATATAGGATATGTCTGCCCACATGGGTGTTTTGGGTGCTGATGAGCAAAATTTGAGGAGAAAGTCAGTTTACAAGATGGTCGTTCAGGAGTAGGCCATGTACTTCCTCTATGAAAAGTCCTTTTGGCACAGATGTACTGGGAATTCAAAGGGGACTGTTGCATAGGAGTGCGATGTGTTTATGTTGGTGGGGGAGGGTTACAGAGGAAGTGGATGTAACATCATAGGTTTTCAGAAAAATGAAAAGTTTTCAAAAACCAACCTGGTATAGGATATATTTTTCTGGTACAAAAACTTAAATGTGTGTTTCAGAAAAGAGAAAATTGTCCAGTTAATTTTGCTGCCATTGCCAACTAGACAAAATTTGGATAAATCTGATTCCAAATCCTATTAGGACTTAATGATAATTAGAATTCTAGAAAGCTGATTGGGCAATTTTCACAATGTACAGTAGCCCCACCTTATCCATAAGGATATGTTCCAAGACCCCCAGTGGATGCCTTAGATCACATAGTAATGAACCCTATGTATACTCCATTCTTTTTCTACACATGCACAACTTATGCATTTGGCACAGTAACAGATTAACAACATAACTAATAATAAAATAGAACAACTATGACAATATACTGTAATAAAAATTATATGAATGTGGTCCCTTTCTCTCTCTAAAAATATCTTATTGTACTGTACTCACTTTTTCACTTAAAGGAAGCACTTTATGGCTTCTATTTGGCATATCCAAATTGCCAACATCAGTCCTCTTGAACTTTGGGCCATTAGTAAGTGAAATAAGGGTTATTTGAATACAAGCACTGCAACACAGTGACATTTGATCTGATAACCAGGTCAGCTAGTCACTAAGGGGCAGATAGCATATACAGTGTGGATTTGCTGGTTGGACAAAAGGATGATTCACATCCTAGTGGGATGGAGCGGGATAGAAAGAGATTTTACCACACTACTCAGAACATCCTGCAATGTAACATTTACAAATTTTTTGTTTCTCGAATTTTCCATTTAATATTTTTGGACAATGGTTGACCATGAGTAACTGTAAGTGTGGAAAGTGAAACCATGGATAAGGAGGGATTGCTGTGTAAGAATCTCTGCAGAATTTCTACTACTCTTCCTTTCCAGCCTAAGAAAGAGGGGAGGGAAGGGGATAGTGGTAGATGAGATAATCTACCTAGAAAACATTAAATTGCCTTACACATTTTGTTTAATTCAGCAAACTGGTTCTTAATTTTTCTGAGCTCATTTTGAAAACCTTTGCTGGTCACCAAATTTCTATTTTTTCCTATTCCTTGTTTAGTCGTCTTTATGTGTGTGTGTGTGTGTGTTTATTAATCTCTTGTTATCTCCTTTAAATGTCATTTTAAAAGTTTCTTTATGGGAGCAAGTGCCAAGTTGCTAAATACTTTCTACCTCTTTCATATACAAAGTTCATAGCACCATCTTGAGAAGGATTTTTCAAAATATATTCTTGAACATGGCTTACACCATCTCCTTGAAGGCAAAGCAGGAGGATCACATACTAAATATTCTGGTCACCACATACAAGTGCTAGGAAGAATAAATCAATGGAAACAATTAAAAGTGTGTCAAGCAGAATGAAAAGAACAATTACCAAACAGATGATTATCATCTTGATAGCTTGAAATACAAGCCCAGGAAGTACAGCATTTGAATTCATGATAGAAAGAAACATGTTCTTAAAATATCAAAAAGTAGAACCAATACTTTCTAGCATACCTTATTTCATATCTTGTTAGAATTTGATGTAAGGTACTCATGAGGTCTAAATGAAGCATAATGAATTGCTAATACAGTATGTACTTGTGTCTACATCATTTATAGAAAACTTTATTATTTGGAAAACTTTAATATTGAAATATTAGCATATTACTTACAAATTTGAGGGATGGAGAGAGCCCTAAAGTGGGTTGCTAGGGATAAAATTCCCTGGACTGATTCTAGCTTCAAAGTCTGTGGCTAGACAATATCTATGAATTGAAGATAATGGAAAAATAGTCTGAAATTTTGGGATATGGTGAATGCATTTGTTATTTGTTAGAAGGAGCACTAGACCACTCAAGGATATTATTTATTTCCTTGTATAGTAAGTCTAGATGTTTCAAATATTTGGGGTTACTTGATAAGTAACGTAATATGTATATTATAAAGAAATAAATATTAATATAATATATAGAGAAGAATGTGTTCTGGATGTTCATGTTGACAATAGTTTTAGTCATATCGTGAGACTGACCTGTAAATTTGTTTAATTTAAATGTACACATTTTTGTTTGTAACTTGCCTCAATGTTCAGTCCTTTTTCCCAAGCCCTTTGAACTACCCTCATTAAAAAAAAAGGAAGAAAATTCAGAATTTTTTATCCACTCTTAAGAAATAGTTATTTTAACTTAAATTAATCATTCTATCACTTGTATAATTGAGTAATGATTACTCAACTTTTCATTTTAGGAGCTACAGTCTACTCATTTATAGAGATCATTTTTGTGTCCTCCTGATGGAGTAAAAAGTAATTGGCACTTTTGTGTCTTTGCTTGTGTGCTCTCTCTGCCTAGATTCCTAATGCCATGACCCTTTGATACAGTTCCTCATGTTGTGGTGGCCCCCATAAAATTATTTTCGTTGCTACTTCAAAACTGTAATTTTGCTACTGTTATGAATCATCATGTAAATATCTGGTATGTGTTTTTCGATGGTCTTAGACGACCCCTGTGACAGGGCCATTCAACACTAAAGGGGTCGCGACCCACAGGTTGAGAACCGCTGGTACAATGTCCATGATTCTAAATTTAGGAAATGTGATTCATCCTAAAGCCTAGGTCAATAGCATTTTCTTTTTGAAAAATTTGCTGTAAAGAGTAGGCAGTCAATAATTAATCTGTTTATTTACATTTATTAAAATGTTGTGACTAAATAAGTAAATCTTTCTATCAGATTTTTTTTTTTTACAAAATTACTTAATATTGTTGCCTACTTCTAGTTGGTGGTGTTGGATTTAAAACCAGCAGTGAGTTTCAAAGGTTTGCATAAAAGCTTCATATTGCTTCTACTAGTTAGCAGTTAAAAAGAGAATAGAAGGCTTGTGCATTCCAATGGTGGTTTTTTGTTTTTGCTGCATCCTACATAATGTTTTAGTTTCTTTCTTTTCTTTCCTACTACTTTGTGTTGCAGAGTTGGCTTATCTTCATGTGTACCTTATTTTATCATGATTGCTATTTTCTAAGGATTTATCACATGATAAATAATTTATTGATGGATTATAATCATGTTTGAGAACCTGTCATAGCCAGGAACATTTTTATACTTCTTTATTATAACTCTCTTCTTTTTTAACAGTGGAAGTGAACATTTTTACTAAAGTAACTTTGGCTTTTGAAGGTTTTGTGTGTTTTTTTTTTATACTTAAGACAAACTCTTTAAATGTTATTATCATTTTGATCATTATTACTACTTCTCATACAAGTTTGTTTTTATAAATAAATTGCCTGAGATGGTGACTTTGGCTTCTCAGGAACCACTTATGCATACTTTCTGGTTTGACTTATTATAAGCAAACAACTCCATATTAGCAAGATATTAGTACATTAACTATGAAATGGGATTGTAAAAAGTATATGTTAGTGGATGGCATCTGAATTCCTCCTAGGGAGACAAATGTTCTTGAAAAGAAAACTGCCTATGGTGTGGAAGATGAGGAAAGGGGATTATAGTCTGGAAGGAAATATGTGCACGTATTAGCTAAACTATGAAGCATGAAAAGTTATCATAGATAGGGGGTTGCAGTGAGGAAAAGAAAAACAAGAGCAGGATTAGTCAGACAGAAGAAATGATTGAACGATATGGCAGGACCCTGGAACCTGACTAGAGCTAGTTGATGAATAATTCCTGCTAACAAGGCTCTTGAAGGAGTTTTAAGAAAGGGATTATCTAAGAATCAGTTTTAAACTGCTTTGTATGTAATTTTGTACTGTAACTACCCTCTTTCATTGCCTTAAAACTTCAGAGAAGTCATCTACACAAATAATTGACATCATTTTGAAGAAACCAAGGAAGTTTTTGCTCCTTTCTGTTTTCTGTAAAACAGAACAAAAAGAATAATCACTGGGCATGAGTAACAGTAAGATTCAGAATTCAGCAAGAATTGGAAATGAGAACTCCTGGTGCCCATGAAAACATCAGTTAATAGATATCTCTCCAAATGTGGGCTGCTGGGGAAAGGGAGTGAGTTTTCTATTCCCTGAAGAGATAGAAGTGTTGAGCCTGTTTTATGCTGATCTTAAAAAACATTGTTACTTTGGTTGACATTTGGAATACGCCTATAAATAATAACTACCAAATCTATAAAATTGTTTTTGAAATTTTTGTAAAAGATGGTGTTATCAATGCTAGTATGTTTTCTTTGCCATTAGATTATGTCCTATTTGTTACATTTTCTGTGTGTGGATTAGAAGAATATCGTTATCTTCATTTTCAAAATGCAGTCACCGAGATGTGAAGAGGGTTAGTGACTTTCTGAAGTCCAATCTGTAAATTAGAAGTGAAGTGGAGCAGAACCTAAAACCCATGCTTCAGATTCAATTCATGATGCACAAATACCGTGGTGAGAATAATTAATACCTGGCACTTTGCTAGCTGTGTGACACTGGGCATGTATCTTAGGAGAGTCATGCCTCAGTGTCTTGTTGTTTGTAAAAAAGTAAATAATAATGAATAGTTTTGAGAATGTAAATGATCTAACATACGCAAAGCATTAAGCACAGTGACTGGAACCAAGTATGTATTCAATTAATGCTAGCATTAGTTTGCTTTTTAAAATCATTACGTGGAGAATAAGGTTAATATTAGTAAAATTATTCACATTCCTTTCAATTCCAGAAAGCATTGTCTATAAACATTTAAGAAGGATTTTTGGAACAGAATTTTAAAGCATTCTGGTTTTTCAGCTCACATCAATTTCAATCTCATGGACCCTACAAATTGATACTGATTGTGGAGGTTCTAAAAGGAAATCTCAAGTGACACAGAGACCTCAGATCCCTCAAGTTTTCCACCAGTTGATTGTTACCCTGGGACCCAGTCAGGCTGGGCTCAGGCATAATCTTCCACAGATGCCTGATGAATGAAAAAATCAGTGAATGAATCCATAGAAGCTGATGGTACAGGAGCCAAAGTTACCGTCTGCAGGTCAAATTATTATGTTGCTGCTGCACCTTTTCTTAGAAAATATTCTTTTATTATCAAGATTTAAGTATCAGAGTTTTGGACTTCTTCTATTTTCTTGAAAGTACTTTATATATCATAGATTAGAGATGATGAAAGGAACATTTTATTGTGGTAGAAAGAAGGTAATTCTTTCTTAAAACTGAGAAAGTTGAGTCCCAGGGATGTTAGGCACTTGCTCACACCCCACGAATTCTTTCCCCCACCCTACCCCCTTTTTCAGATGTAACAAGCATTCATTGAGAACAATAAATAGCTTTTTAGGATTACACTGATTCAGGCAGAAGCTCTGAATAGTAGAAAGAGGAAATGTGTATTTATGAGAAGGGGCAGGGGACAGTTATATCAATAGAAGGAAGGCATTTCTATTGGTGCAGGTAACAGTGATATTAACTCTGAATGATGTTTTTAATTTTTAGTCCAGTAACTGCTTTCCTCTTACCTTTGCAAATGGTCCTTTTGCAAGGCACAAGGTTGCTTAGCCACAGTGCAAAGGTTATTTTGCCCTCATTTAAAATTTCAAAATTTGAAGCGTAAGAATTGCAAAGCAGTTCCTCTAGCATGGCAGCTTCAGCTCCCCTTTAAAGTGGCTCTGTTTATATTGTTGTTTACAACCTAAAGAACGTTTTCTGGTGGTAAGATACTCTGAATATTAGGCAAGAACTGGTGCACAATTGTAACTTCCATGAGTTTCTTGGAGTAAAAGTAGTAATTGGAGTAAAATGAAGTAAAAGTAGAATAGTATTGTCACCAAGAATGACAGGCAATTCATTTTTGTTACAACTTTATTGAGGTCCAATTGACATACAATGAAATGTATATATTTAAAGATTATATTTTCTTAAGTTTTTACATATGTCTAGTGAAACTATCAGTACAGTCAAAATAATGAACATGTCCATTACCCTAAAAAGTCTTTTCCTGTCTCTTTGTGATCCTTTCCTCCTGCTTTTCCTGTTCCCTGCCACCTCCACCCTTTATCTCCCAAGGCAACCCCTCATCTCCTTTCCATTATTATAGTTTAATTTGCATTTTCTAAAACTTTTATGAATAAAATGACATAGTATCTATATCTTATTTGGCTTCTTTCACTTGAAAAATTATTTTGAGATATAGCCCTGTGTTTGCATGTATTAATAATTATACCTTTTGCTGCTGAGAAGTCTTCCGTTCTATGGCTATGCCGCCATTTGTTTATTCATTTGCCGAGTCGATAGGTGGTGATGGCAGACATTTAGATTATTCCCAGTTTTTTGCTATTAAAAATAAAGTGTCTATGAGTGTAAGTGTTTTTGTGTTGACATTTGCTTTTGTTTTTTCTCTTTTTCTGGTGGGGGGTGGGTGGGCAAATACCTAGAAATGAGTGAAATGTTTGAGTCATCTTGTAGGTATGTGTTTAACTTTTTAACAAACTGGCAAACTGTCTTGCAAAGTCCAGTAACTGCTTTCCAGCTATAACTGTAAGTTATACCATTTTACATTTCCATCAGCAACGTATGAGAGTTCTAGTTGCTCCATGTGTTCACCAACATTTTATAGAGCCAATCTTTTTTATTTTAGCCATTCTAGTGGATGTATAGGGATATGTCATGCAGTTTTACTTACATTTTACTAATAACTAATGATATTGAGCATATTTTCATGTCTTTTTTATGCCATCTATATATTTACTTTGATGAAATATCTGTTAAAATATTTTACCCATTATAAAAATTACGTTATGCATTTTCTTATTACTGAGTTGTAAGAACTCTCTCTATGCTGGATAACAGTCCTTTGCCAGGCGTTTTCTTGCTTTACACACTGTTGAGAACCTCCAGTACACTATTGAACAGAATGGTGCTGTCTGACTTCCTTACCTTGTTCCTGGCCTTAGGGGTAAGTTGTTTTTTTTACCACTAAGATGATGCCCTTTATCAGGCCAGGAAAGTTCTCTTACATTTATTGAACAAGATTTTTCTTTTTCACTGAGACAGAATTCTATTGCTGCCATAGAAGAGAGCTTAACTGTTGCATTTACTTTCCTCACAGGCACAGAACTTCTGTATGGAAAAGTAAAAGTGGATGCATGTATTGAAATTAAGCTATGCTAGCCACAGTGAAGACAGATTTTTGCTTCTAAGATGAATGAAAAACTAACATACAAGGTCAGACAATTAATTTCATGAACTCATCCTAGAAAAAGTCTGCATACCTTGTTGCTAAACATCACTATGGTCACCTTCAAAGTACTCCCCTTGGGAAGCTATGCACTGACACCAGCACCTAGTCCACTCTTCACAGCAATTTTGGAATTCCTTTTCTGGAATGGCCATCAGAACTGTCATCATACCTAAAATCTGACAATTAAGTTCACAAACTTGTCACTCTGCACGCCGTGTAGCACTTTTTCTAGGATGAGTTCACAAAATTAATTGTCTGACCTTGTATGTACCTATGTTCTTCTTTCTTTGCTTAGAGTAGAAATTAATAGTTGATCATAGCATTCTTTCCCAGTGAATCCAAATGCAGACACAGAAACTGGATCATCACAGGGCCTAAGCCCCCACTAGAGTTGGCATATGTGATAGATATTTCCATCTCTGGCCTGTAGTATTTCTATATAAAATATAACGAACAAAATATTCAGTTGTATGACAGAATACAGATGTAGGTGTAATATTTCTTGGTATCTGGATATGGTTAGTAAGCAACTTTAGAGAATTAGCTCATAGCTTTGGGAGCCTTTTCATAACTATTGCTCTGAACAACCTTGTGGAGAGGTCAGAGATTTGGAGAGGCCAGATCATTTGCAACACTGTAGAACCATAGGCTGTTCCAGATGGAAGGCTCCTTTGAGATCATCTAACTCAGAAGTTTCCAAATTTTACTGTTCCTAGCTTCAGAACATTTTCTTTTAATGAGCCTACAAAAAAAAGTTTAATATTTTGGGAGCTTGTTCTACTTCTCCAATAATTAATTCAAGGAAACAATAGATCAGAGATTAAAATCTCCTCACATAGTTCTTAGATTCTCATTTCTTTATTAAGTTCAGTGTCAGTGGCATTATAAAACACAAAATTCTATCTTTCCCACTAATTCCTAAAATGCCTGATGCAAGCAGAATCAAAATTAACTAAGAAACAACTCAGAAACAATGCAAAGATCTCTGAGGTGCATTAACATCAGGAGGAATTTAAATACCACATGCAAATATCAAATGACATTTGCAAAGCATATACCCTAATTCTTGTGTGAGCTAATGCGATAATTACAGATTTTATACTTTCCAACAAGTCACCTTTGAGAATACAGCAACCAAGAAAATTTCAGTAAGAGAAAAGCCACAAAGGATTACTAAAACTATCACCTACTCAGATACAAAAGTTCAGAGGGTTGATTCTACTAATACTGACTGAATGATCCTTTTCCTCCTTAAGAATGAATGTAAGGAGTGGGTACCTTCGTAGAAAAAATATCCTTATCTACTGCTATCTCTGTCTCTGTTTGTATACATCTTTGTATACGTATGTTTATTGATCTCATTTGGGTTTTAGTCTGACATATTGAGAAATTTTCTGCTATGGAAAATTGAGAGTACCAACTCTGTGGACATCCAGTTTATAATCAAAGACCACACCTTAACAGGCAAGCCATACTCTGAAACAGCTCTGCTTAATAGAACATTTGGCAATGATGGAAATGTTCTATATCTGCACTGTCTGCCACAGTAGCCAGCAGCCACTCCTGGGTATTTGAAATGCAGTTACTGTGACTGAGAACTGATGTAATTTATTTTATTTTATTTTAGTTAATTTAGTCAGATTTGTCTGTTCACTACCGGGTAGGTCAGTGCAGCTCTGAAGTAAAGAAGTGCATGAAATGACAATGATGACATGCAATCCAGGTAAGGAAGCCTCCATTTACTTACCAGCCACTTGCATACAAACAAGCTGCGTGTCTCTTCCCTTTTATAGAATTAAGCCATCCACATGTACTGGTGACAGCGAAGAAAATGGGTGGATGACACACAAGTTGTTCAGGATGTTTAGGATTGCTTCTTCAAGGGGACGGCTGTGTATTATCCACCTGCATGTGTTGTTACTAAATAGCACAGTGTCTAGAACGGACTAGCTGGTCAGTGTTTGTTGGTTAATATATTGCATAAGATCCTTCAGTTTATCAAAATGGGAGACAAATGCAGACATCTGAGTTCTATAAATATAAAACAAACAAACAAACAGAGAAACTATGTTCCCTTTTCCATGATTTGAAGTAGACTAAAGATTGGCTGTTTGTACATACCCTGTAAATATTAACATGTTGAAAATCAGACATTTATAACTTTATTACTATTAAACTACTTAGAATGTCTTCTTAAAAATATCTTCACAGAAATTTGATTTCATTTTTTTCTTTATTTTTCCATACTTTATAAGAAATGACTGCATGAAAAAAATCTCCATATTGTGTAAAACTCTGAATACATGATCTATTACGTAGTTTATGTTCTAGGTAAGATTCTGAGTGCCTATTTTGCCTTACAGTTTAGGACTAGGAAAAGAGAAAGCTTACCTCAATTAACTGTCACGATCCACTATAAAAGACAGCAATGCGTTTATTAGGAGGAATATGTACCTCTTGGTTTTGGTAGCCAGGAAGCTCTGAGGAACAAAATAAAAGTTACTGGTCATTGTTTGGAGACAATTCCATGGCTTTATCATGTTTCTGTTTATCTTACAAGTGAGGCACTAACTACTGTTTTTCCTGGATAATCTTTTTTTTTTTTTGTATGTGTGTAGTTCCCTGACTGGGAATCGAACCCAGGCCTCAGCATTGACAGCGCCAGCGCCGAAGCCTTAGGCCACTACACCACCAGGGAACTCCCCCTGGATTATCTTTTTTTTTTTTAATTCATTTTTATTGTTAGACTTATTCGGGTGACATCTGTTAGCAAGGATTACATAGGTCTCAGGCATACAATTCTACAGTGCATTGTCAACTTGATGTATAATAAGTTCACCACCTAATGTGACTTCTCTTTCCATCACCTTATATTTAGCTTCCCCTCCTCCTCTCCCACCCCTCCCCTTTCTCCCCTTATCTTTTTAAGGATGTTTTTATAGCAGACAACTGTTGAATGATAGAGATAAGGTTTCCCTCCAGAACAAAGTATAGACATGCTTATTGCCGATCATAAAAGATTTGGGTTCTGTGAACTCAGAGCTCTTCTCCTGCGATGCAGGCCCCTGCTGTACAGGTATCCTCTGGCTGTCTTCTCATCACCCTGTGGAAGCTGGGGCTCAGGGACTTAGTGCAGGCAAATGTAGGTGTTCAGCTACTGCTGTTGCTGTAGGTAATAAATAGTCCTGTGTCTCTGACTGGGAATCCTTGAATTCTTCTAGCATCCTTGAAACTGTGGCAGGCTAATTGTTAGCTTTCGAGTAAATTAAAACCTCAGACTCTTCACAGTTCTTGACACTCCTATGTGGCAAAATTTATAACCTAGATTTTTGGTGTAATTATATGTATTCAATATACATTAAATATATACATATACATTTATTATAAGGAACTGGCTCATGTAGTTATTGAGGCTGATAGTCTCCAGGTGAGCCAGGAGCCTGAGAGGCAGGAGAGCTGATGGTACAGTTCCAGGCCATAGGCCAGCAGACTCAAGACCCAGGAAGAGCAGATGTTTCATTGAGAGCCCAAAGTCAGAAAAATGTGAATACCCCAATTCAAAGGCCATTAGGCAGGAAGAATTCTCTTATTTGAGGGCATGTCAGCCTTTTTCTTCTATTCAGACCTTCACCTGATCTCAGGGACAACCTGCTTAACTCACCCTACCTAGCTACTATTAATCTCATCCAAAAACACCCTCACAAAATCACCCAGAATAATGTTTGACCAACTATGTGGACACTCCATAGCCCAGTCCAGCTGACATAGACAATTAGCCGACACATTTGAGAGAACTGGTTGTTTTCATTTGGAATTGTTTGCCTCTTCTGTCTCTTTTCTCATGAATGACCTCAAGCCAAAGTGAGTTTTTTGGAGTGGCTTTAGGTTGTTGAAAGTTCTCCAGAGTTCAAGGTAGCCACTTATTAACCTTGACAGGAATTGGAGACTCTGACAGTTTAAGTAGCTTATCAAGATTATAAAGGGTAGAGCCAGGATCTGAACCCATTTCTGCCTATCTTTAAACCTTTCACCTTTTTCATTCTTCCCATGAGTCTCCTGTTTGCACTTCTCCCTAGTTTGAAGAACTGCCTATAACGAAACTGGGGTTGCCTTTCTCTTATTGGGGTTTGATTTATGATTATCAGCCTCCCCCTGGCCATGATTTCTCTTCTTGTTTGCTCCCCTTTTCATCACGTCTTCCCTTTGCAACCAGAATGCTCTACAACTGGAGTTGTACTATGAGTCATCCCAAGACCTCCTGGAAACTAAAGCTAAGCTGTGGTGAAGCCAGGGGTCAATTAAGTTTTCTTATCTTAAGCCCAGTGCTCTACAAAGTGGTTGTGTGCTCAAGATGGTCCATTAATGGAGACAACAGCAAGAAATGACTACAATGTTTATTTTTAACTCATCTTAATTTTTATTTTTATACATTCTTTATAAAATATATAATATATCATGTATTAGTACATACACAATTTGTAAATATGCATATTGGAGATACTACTTTTTAATGGACAGGGATGCATTATTTAAAAAGTTTGGAGATTATTGCTCTACACTGGTGCTTCAAGAACCATGTATAATGTGCATATACATCGCCTGGGAATTTTGTTAAATCTAAGTTCAGATTCAATGCGTCTGATGAGGCTAAGAGTCTGCATTTCTAACAAGCTCCCTGCTAATGTCTGTATTTTGGTCTAGGGCCACACTTTGAATAGCAAGGGTCTACATTCACTACTATTCTTGACCTAGTGATGTGGAGCTGTCATAAATGTTCAATACATGGACATTGGTTGAATGAAAACAAATCAATCAAAATATATGTGCTCAGAGATTATTTTCAGTTTTTCAAACTGTTTCTTACTTAAGAAAAACAATACCTGCATTTTTAAAAACGCTATTAAGATTGATGTGAAATCAGGCTTGGTATTATATTATCTCAAATCCATTCCCGGACAAATTGTATTTGGTTTTAACCTTCATGTGGGGTAATATTGTAGATTGAAGAAAAATAACAACAGCAAAGTGACTTCTGAGCTCTGAATGTTTCAGAGGCCCCTTTCTTCCTCTTCCCTACATCCTCAGAAACTGTCTGGAGAGTGTATCCAGCCTAGGAAAGGCACTTCCTTCTCATAGTATTGCCCAAAGTCCACTCTAACATTTCTAAATTTAGCCTTTGTCTTCCAGGGCCTAAGCACTCAAGGAGGTGGTGGATGTCCTCACTAATTGGTAGCAGCTTCCCTCCAGCTAGTTCTAGAGAGTCAGTGGTGTTGGAGGCATTAAACTTCATGAGTACAGGCTGTGGTTGGAAGGGTTAGAAGGCAGCCAGAGGGCATGCCAATCACCTTCCACCTGCTGTGGTGCCAGGCAGAGGGTCGACTGGATGGAGACAGGCATGCTGCATTGAGGGCTAAGATGGGGTTACTCCTTCTCATGCTCTGGGGGTCCCAGTGTCACTGCAGAAGGTAAAAGAAAAGGAGCAAGTACCCCGTGGAAGAAGCGGCTTGCCTCTTACAAAGCACTTTATTTGGCTATTTTTTACTTTACTTTTTAATCTTCTTGGTACTTTATTTTGTAAAGAAACAATGTGTTGCTTTTAAGTGACTGTTTCATTCTTGGGCAAGAAAGAAATTTATTTCAATGAACCAAAATGACATGTCTGTGAATGGTCCTGTTTAGTAGTTACAGGTGGTTTAAGAATCTAAAAATCGATGGTTTAGAGAACAATGAATAAAATTTTTAAAGATGTTATCACTCTGAAAGCCCAGTTTATGTGTATTTTCTACTGATTACATGGGAAAAGTTAAAAACGTGGAAATCTCTCTAGGAGTGATAAACTTACAACTATAGATGGGAGTAAATATTTTCATCAAATTTTAAGCTCTCCTTCTCCACCCTTTATTTTAAAGGTTTGTGTTATCTTTATAGTCACGGACTATATAAGAATTTAACTATAGGAAACATTTTCATCAATTTTGAAAGCATTTGTAGATCTTTCTTGCCTGTTGGTTCATGTCCTTAACTTGTATTCATGTATATATTAATATATGATCTAATACATTTATAATATATTTATAAAATGGGTTCATATTTTGTTCCATATTTGACTCACAATATTAAGCATATGTTATTCCAACTAAGTAATTTCTCATGGTGTCATTATTTTAGATTTTTGACAAATAATTTTGGATTCCTTTAACTAATACTTGTTAAACAGTGTTCCAAACATTGTATTTGACAAAATACAGAGGTAAATTGACTTTCCCTACCTTCAAAAACCCATGATTTGAGGGCCAATTGTTGAAATATTTTTATACAAAAATTTCTCTTAATCAGGGCTTCTTTTGTTCATATATGTTGTTTTATGTATTTTACAATTACTTTATTCTGTTAATCAGTTGATGGAAACTATGATAAGGTATGCATAGGCTCATCTTTGCAGTATATTTCTTAGAAATGGATGATAAACTCCTCGTCATGAAGCAGCTGTGACATTTCATCCATATATTGTACCTTTCCTGAGCTGATGACTTCATTTTAGGCCAGAAACTCAAATGTACCTCTGATGAAGTAAAAGTTTTGAGTTCAATCCCCTTGTAGGCCATTTATCTTCACATGACATGTGAAGACCTCACAACCTGATCTTTAGTGAATGATGTTTGTGAATGCCTTCCATTGGTTGCATGGGAAGCAAGTTAAAGAGTTGAGACTATTAGCCTTAATCCACCTACTAGTGGAAAAAGAAACCAAAGCTTAAGTTCTATCATCAGAGGAATCAGTTTTATTTAACCATGAGGCACTCTCCACAGCTTTTGTGGCACAGAGTCAGTGTTTTCTGGATGAATAAATGAAGTTGGCCCAGAGCCTATGCCATGGTAGGGCCTGAGAAGCATGTATTAGAGGGAGAAGGGCCACCGTGAGTGGCAGGTAGTTGCCTCTAGTGTAGGGGTACAAAGCAAGGTGGGTTGCTAGAATCAGAGAACATGAGTACCCACTACCCATTCCCAGGACACAGCATAGGAAAGTTAAAACAATGGCTCTGCAGGGACTTTTCATTGTCAGCCTTTGGGATCTGTGGTGACTTTCTCCTGCTTCCAAAGCCTTAGACACAGACTCTGTCTGGAATTGGAAAGCTGGAGTAGTTGGAGGGGCAGGTCTACAGAGGAACCTGCCTCACCTCTGCTCTCCGCTTCTCTCTTTCTTAGTATGTCTCACATTATATTGTTATAGTTGGGTTGTCTCTTTTCCCTTCTAAGTTCAGAGCTCCTTGAGAACAATGATCCAGAGACTCCACTGTCTGACCTGGTACTTAGCAGGCCCTTAGTAAATGTTTGTGGATGGCACGGGTGCTGAACGGGGACTCTGGGCAATAAGGTGTCAGCCTCTGGAGGCAGGCAAAGCCAGATCTCCATAAAAGTGGTGATGCCAGCTGGTGGAGGCCTCAAGGAAGCCCTGAGGGAAAATGCAATCTGCAGCAAGGTGCATATTGGTTGAGGGCTGGGAGGCAGTCCATGGCAGCAGCAGTGCTGAGTAGGAAACTGGCCAGAGCTCAGGAAAGTACAGGCTCCTGCAGTGGCTGAGAAGACTAAAGACTAAAGGCTTAAGACCTCAGGAAGCCAAATGGTGAGAGCGCAGGGACCAGCAGCCAGTGTAGCAATGCAGGTTGGAGATAGCCAAGATCCACTGGAATTACCCCTCCAGGAATGAATGGAACTCACAGAGCCCAAATACTGATAGCATTCAGAAGGAAAGAATGTCGACTCAACGATAAATTTAATCTAACAGAAATAATGTGATGTAAACTGATAGAAAATTTAGAATACATTAAACATAATAAAATCACTGTCTCTCTATACAAATGTAACTTTTCTATTAAACCCCACTGGTCAGTGAGGAATGGAGACCGGTTTTTGACACAAGACCCCACGTGCAGCCCTGAGACCACTGTGTACTGGTCACTGGGAGAATGTAGTCTTTGTCATCCAGAAGATACCACTTCAGGTTCTCCAAAGCTGAGATGCAAAGCCTTGTTCCTGGAGACAGAGACCCACTTTCTGCTCCAAGTGATGGGGCTCAGGCGGATTGGTCTAGGCATGAATGCTGCAGTAAAAACAGCTTTGAACGTGGAGTCATGTGACCTGGGTTTAAAGCCCAGTCCTGCCACGCCCTACTTGTGTGCTCCAACAATTTCCTGAGCTCGTTTCATTTGTATGATGAGTATAATAATATGGTTTAAGACTTAAACTACTTAGTCAGTCCTCCATGCTAATAACATTGGCTATAGGCTTTTTCCTCCATGTTATATTTGCTCCTTTAACAGAGAACAAAAAGAAAATACTGTTGCTTAAAAACTGAAATAGAGAGCTCCCCCTTGTTCATTTCAAAAATGTTTGATCACCCATTACTGTTGGAAGGTTGGTTGCTTAGAGATAACAAGACTTAGTTTCTGTCTTCAAAGATCTTACATATAAATGGCTAAATCAGAATTAAATGCTGGCTAAGTAGAACTACAACTAATATGGCCATGTCAGCTCAGGGAAACAGTTTATCCTAACAGTACTCCAAAGAGTCAGGGTGCAATGATGATTCTCATTTTAGTGGAACCTTAACATTGAAGTATGAGAAAGATTTCAAGGGTAACAGACCTGAGAATAAAAGACTATTATTGCCTTACGATAAGACCTTTTGCTACTCTTGAGGCTGTCTTCTCAGTGGATCAGACTCAAGCCAGTTTACCTGCATCCCCATCATGCTTCTGCCACTTACCTTGAACAAGCCACTGGTCTTTTTATGCTTTAGTTTTCTTATCTGCAAAATGTGAAAATTAATGGTTCCTACCTTTTTAAGATTATGAAGAACTAAATCTATCAATACATGCAAAAAAGGTATTTGAAAGATTGCCTTGACAAATAGTGTTATGTAAGCCTTAGCTACTGCTATTCTCAATAGTATATCCTCTTAGTATATCCTTATCTCTAAAACAGAGATAACGATACTCACCTCACCGATTTGTTGTCAGGATTAAATGAGATAGTTTAAAATTGAAGTAACTGGCACATAGTACACATTAAACATCTGCTCCCTTCCTGCTTGTTTGTTTGTTTGTTTAATTTTTATTTATTTCCTCAGTTTAAAACAGACAATAATGTGCGCACACAAAGAAAATGGTAGCCTAAGTATGGCCTCTTTTGGAAATTTGAGTAATTCTTGAACTTACCAATAAAAGTATTGGCTCACTTTTGGTGGACAATGTATTGTTCATGCGTAAGTTACAAAGTTTATCTAATTCCTAAAATTGACATGGTAATTTCCATGATAGACTCAGGGAAGCCTTTAAAGAGGCTTATTTATGTCATCATTTCGGAATAAAGCAACCCTACTGATGTCTGTAAAGATTTGCAACACTCATTTCTCCCACCCACTCTCACGGCTTTAAAGTCTGTAAGCTTGTCAAGAAACTGTTGTTTTTCATTTCACTTTGGAACTCTCCAAGCTAATGAATGAGAAGGCCTGCATTAAAGGGCATTTATAATAACAGTAATAAAACACTCACAGACTTGGAGACAAACCAGCTTTAAAATGCATTTTGGCTGTAAACTTATTCTTTCACATTAGCATATGTTTTGAACAGGGGCCCCCACAAAGGCATGTAAATGTTTGAGTGTGGGCAGTAGTACTTTTTAATAGACTTTATCTTTTAGAGCAGTTTTAGATTCACAGCAAAATTAAGCAGAAGGTACAGAGCTTTCTTACATAGCCCCTGCTCCAACACATACATAGCCTCCCGATTATTAACACCTGCCACCAGACTGGTACCTTTATTATAATTGATGTACCTACATTAATACAACATAAACACCCAAAGTACATAGTTTACATTAGGGCTCACTTTGGTGTACATTCCAGGGATTTGGACAAATTTATAATGACATATAGCCACCATTATAGTATCAACAGAGTAATTTCATTGCTCTGCACATATCCTGTACTCTGCCTGTGCATCCCTCCCCTGACCCAACTTCTGGCAACCACTGATCCTGTTACTGTCTCTATAGTTTTCACTTGAGAAAACTATGACAGAGACTTTAACCGGACTTAATCATTTGGCAGGTCTGCAGGAGGTGATAGGGCTTATGGGAGGAGCTCTTGCATTCTGTGTCATGTTGAGAACCCTCTTGGAAGAAATCTACGTTTATAGCAGAGCTCTGTGGTTGGAGCAGCTCCTCCCTTTAACTTCCTCTTCCTCTCTCTGAGTTCCTCCTCAATCTTTGTCCAGTTCAGTGTGTGTGCATGTGGCTCAGCAGGTCTGCATTCACAGGATTGCAATCCTTTTTTTTCCTTTTCTGAATAAATCCTTTTGGGTGACATAATACTTAATTGATTCTGTTTTTCTAGTTGACAACTTTTTTTAGAATGTCATATAGATGGAATCATACAGTGTGTAGGCTTTTCACACTGACTTCTTTCACTTAATAATATGCATTTAAGGTTTTCTATGTCTTATTATGTCAGTTATATATCTTATTTTACTTTTTTTTAGTGGTTGACCTTGGGTTTGCTATACACTAGGCATTTCCAAACTGCAGCCCAGGATGGCTTTGAATGCATCCTAACACAAATTCTTAAAACATTATGAGATTTTTTTTTTTTTTGCTACCTAGTTTTTAGCTCATCAGCTATCATTAGCATTAGTGTATTTTATGTGTACCCCACAACCATTTTTCCAATGTAGCCCAAGGAAGCCAAAAGGTGGGACACTTCTGCTATACACAATGAACAATTTGGGGGTTAGGGGTGTTAGCCCACCCCACCTATGCAATCAAAAATCCACATATAACTTTGCTTCCCTAAAAATTCAACTACTAATAGCCTACTGTTGACTGGAAATCTTACCAATAAAATAAACAGTCGACTAACATATTTTGCATACAGTTGATTAACTGTATACTTATAATAAAGTAAGCTAGAGAAAAGAAAATGTTAAGAAAATCATGAAGAAGAGAAAATACATACCGTGAATTTACATAATCTGTTTATAAGATGAATCATCTGTCAGTACCTACATCAATTATTGTCTTATATGATACAAAACATTGTAGATATTATAGGTATTGCTAACACTAGACATCAAAAATGAAAAGATAATTTGAAAAATAAATTCATATTTATTTATAGGTATAATTATTCATACATTAATAATAAAGAAACAGCAATATGATTGGTTTATGGTAGCCTAGTATGATCAATATGATTACTTCACAGTAGCTTTGTCTGTACAGTAATGAATGAATCATTATAAAATTATTGTGTCATATCATATTAGTCATATTCATAATACAGTATAGGAAACATTGTTACATTTTTTAAAAAAACTACTTACCTGTGATGATAGGCTGATATGTAGTTTCTCCAACTGAGAGCCAGAGAGAGACACAGAGAGACACAGAGAGAGAGGAGCATACTGTATAATAATGTAATTCTTTGAAAGCAAAGCTATGAAACAGTAAAAAAATTAACACATTATTAATTTTACATTAAATATCATTCACCTAATGCCTATGTAACTATATATACTATCCACTTCTGTACAGAGCTTGCACATGCTGTTCTACATGATGAATACTGAGGTGATGATGATGATGATGACACACAAATGTCTCATAGAGTTCTTACCATACAGTTACTAGCTTTTCACATGAAGACACACGTACACACCAGATAAGTTTAGTAACTATACAACGTGATGATTATTTACTGTTAGGACTTCATTCTTGGTGTCTTCACATTGAGTAGGCTGAGGAGAAGGAGGAGGAATAAGAGTTTGGTCTTGCTGCCTCAGGGCTGGCAGAGGCAGAAGAAATGGAAGGGGAGACCGGAGAAGCAGGTACACTCAGCGTAACCACAGTAATACATCAGAATTCTGGCACTGCTTCTTCCACGTCTTCTTCCTCGTCATGTGGCACTGGTTCAGAAGCACTTGTCTCCATCAGGTTGTCTTCTGTTAACTGCTCTGGTACAGTGTCTATTAGCTCTCTGTAAGTTTTGATGAATTTTAACTTTTTAATAATAGATTTGTATATACTTTATGGTAGTAAATGATAAAATAGACTAGTATCTGCATATACTGTATGCATTCATGACATACCTAATGTTTTCTTACTTTTTTTGATATTTCTAGGCTACTCAGTTCATCTGTAAGGCTTTTCAAATTGTTACAAATCTCCAAAAATTGTCCAACATATTTATTGAAAAAAAATGTGTGTACAAGTGGACCTGCACCATTCAAACCTGTATTGTTCAAGGGTCAACTGTACATTTACAACTAATCCAAGTCCACTTTCAAATAACATTAAGGCACTTCACTGATAGTTCTCTCTCTCTCTCTCTCTCTGAAAATTCTTGCTTTATGTACTTACCACAAAGCTACAGAAACTAAACTTTAGAGGTCTTCACTTGCAATGGCCCCTTCTACCTAATTTTGTATTTGTGATGCTTTGTTACTTTTCCTAAAGAAATTCCTTCAAATTCTATAAGCTTAAGACCTCACAAAACCCGGATCCACCCATGTGTCACAGATTTTGCCTTAAGCTACTCCACAGTCCATGGTTCTGACTAATGATTAAAACTGATGGTGCCAGAGTAGGGCTCTCAGGCTGTGCCCCTTTGAGGTGACTCCCAGAATGCCAGAGGGGACACCCTTTGGCTGGTTGCTCTATCTCCCTCCTAACTTTCTGATTCTCCAATGGTCCTTCCTATCCAGACCCTCTACTGGACTCCCCTTCACCCTCCAGCAGAAGTCCTCTTGAGCAGAACCTTACTGCAGGTTCCACATAGTTCTCTGGGCTTCATGCACCTTTGACCCACTGTTGAAAAAGGGCAGCATCATCCAACACAGAACAGCTCTTTCTTTTTGCACTGTGTGCTAAGACTGTTGGCCAAAACCCCTTTGCTGGTCACATCGCCGTCCAAGGCTCCTCTCTACTTTTAGAGTGGTCTCTTAGAAGCCCACTACCTCTAGGCTGGCAAAGGAGAGAGCACCCTTACCACATTCCCTTTGAGAGCAGATAGAAACTCTGTTTAAAGAAATCTCCTCATAAATATCGCCCCGTCTCTAATTGCTTGGCCCCCCTAAAGTGTTCTTGTGGAGTCATTTTCTTTGAAAATCTGTGTTTCTGCCTAGTACATCTCTTTAGAATGACCTCAGTGTTATATTGTGGTGCTGTAGTTGTAATTCTAGTTTAACATCCTGTCACACACCCAAGGGAATCCTCTCCACTTTCGGGAAGTGCTAATAATCCAAAGTACTTCCTTTCAAATTTCAAATTTCTCCTTAATGTGGCTAGGAGGTGCAGGATCACATAAAACAAGGTTAATTTCTTTTCTACCTGGTAGCCCTTTGTGATATACTGAATAATGCCCCCCACCCACGAAAGGTATTCATATCCTAATCCTAAGAGGTTGTGAATGCTGCCTTAGGTGCCAGAAGGGCTGGTGCATTTCTGATTAAGTTAAGAACTTTAGATGGTGAAATTATACTAGATTATTCAAGTAGGCCATAAATGTTGTCACAAGTATTCTTGTAACAGAGAGACAGAAGGAGCTTTTTCTACAGAAGAGAACGTGAGATGATGATGAACACAGAGATTGGAGTTCTTTGAAGATGGGGCAAGGGGCCACCATTCAAGCAACCCAAGTAGCCACTAGAAGCTGGGAAAGGCAAAGTCGTGGATTCTCCCTTTAGACTAGAGCACTCCTAAGGAACCAACTCTGCCAACAGTTTTGCTTTCGCCCAGTGAATCTTATCTCAGACTCCCCATCTCCAAAATTCTAAGAGAATGAATTTGTGCTGTTTTAAACCATTAAGCTTGTGGTAATATTTTACAGCAGCAATAGGAAACTAATATACTCTTGAAATACTTGAAAAGCATGGCTTCTTGAGACCCTTCAAGAAAAAGTCACATCACCTAGAAGGATTGGGTTTCCTGTTTAAAAATACTTAAACAAAACACAATGACTGAGTATTCTTAGTGCCCCAGTGTCATTTAATTTAAATACACATTGCTGTTATAAAATGGGTATTACGAGTTTTTTTTTAAAGGCCCTACCAAGTTAATTACTTTTTATCAGGTCAGATTTCTACCCTGCCTGGTCTTTGAGGCCTTCCTCAGCTCTGAGAAAATGAAAATAAAGGATAACAAAAATACGAGTAGCACCAGTGTGTGGCTTTACTGCTGCTGCAGATGTTGCCAAGTTCCCTTTAAGTTTAACTGAAACTTACTTCTTTTGTACTAAGAAGTTCAGCAGGCTGCGTTACTGCCTTCTGCTGAAGAGCTTTAAATAATTCTTGCCCCACACTATTTTTGGTATTCAGGACAATAGATTATTATAGGCAAAAGAAAAAATTCAGGGCAGTGCTCCAAAAATAGGCCATCTCATCTTGAAATGAATTATTTCTTACTTGGTCCCAGGGTATCTTGCAGGGACAAAAAAAGTCCCCAGGGGAGCAAAGCAAGGACCTTGATGGCATTTGGGACAGCAAGTTTGAGTTGATTCTATTTTGTTCATTCTTTAAGTTTCATCAATTTCCTGGTTGTTTGCATAACTCTACATTTTACCATGTTCCTCCAATAACTAGATTCTCTGGCAATCTCAACTTAACATTCTTAACAGAGCTATTTTTTTTTAGCAAATTCCAGAATGCAAAGAAAATATAAGCAGCAGCACCTATGTACTTTGCCTTGCTATTGAAGATATATTATTTATGTTTTCACAGATGTATGAATTTATATACATATTATTATACCATTTGCAAACAAAGATACAGCAGCCACATAACAACTCCACAGTAACCAATGTTAGGCTAAATATTTTTGTTGGTGTCTCTAATTATTCTATATATAGGTAAATTACATTTCATTCACTATTCAACTTCTCTCTGATGAGCAAATTGGATGGAATTTACATCAGCCTGCATTTGTGGAGCACTTACAATTTACTCCAGGCCAAGATGATAGACAGTGGTTAAAAATGTGGCATGCACATGCTCCCCTTCTTAAGGAAGTCACAGGCAGGAAAGTGATACAAACATGCAAAAGACACCTACTCCAAAGTATAAGTATGATGTAAGTGGAGCTACAAAGAGGACAGATGAGAAAGTTTTATCAATAAAAGATTCAATGTATTTTTCTCAAAATTCCAATGGCATTTTTCATAGACATGAAAAATAGAACTATCATAAAATTTATATGAAACAACAAAATACCTCAGATAACTAGAGCAATCCTGAGAAAGAAGAGCAAGGCTGAAAGCATCATACTTCCTAATTTCAAAAAATATATTACAAAGCAGTAGTAATTTAAATAGTATGATACTCGCACAAAAACAGACTCATAGACCAGTGGAACAGAACAGACAGCCCAGACATAAATCCATGCCAAGAACACACAATGGGGAAAGAATAATTTCTTCAATAAATGGTGTGGGGAAAACTGGATATCCATATGCAAAAGAAATAAACTGGACTCCCTTGCGTGATTCACAAAAATAACTCAAAATGGATCAATGACTTAAATATAAGACCTGAAACTATAAAACTCCTAGAAGAAAATATAAAGGAAAAGATTATTGGCATTGGTATTGGCAGTGATTTCTTGGATAAAACACCAAAAGCACAGACAACAGGAGTAAAAATAAACAAGTGGCACTACATCAAACTAAAGAGCTTCTGCAGAGGAAAGGAAACAACAATTTGATAAAGCAATCTAAAGAATGGAAGAAAATATATTTTAATCTTAAGTCTACTAAAATTAAAAACATATTTAATATATTTGGACTACATGAAAGAAGGTATCTTATTTTCATCTTATTTTTCTTTAATATCTTCCTAACACTTGATAGTCTTGCTGTTTATCAAAAAAAGATCAAACTTATGCTCAAATCTTTCACTAGCTAATATTTTTTATAAGATAGCTGTTTTTATTTTCCAGTTGTCTTCTATTTATGGCAACTAATTCTCATTTTCTACATATGGTACTGACATGTAATTTCTTTTTATAACAAATTTATTTGAGTAAGATAAAAGTCAATTTCAGAAAATATTAAGTAAATAATAGCTCACATGATAGTCAGATATGGCAGAGATTATCAGAATGGTTCACAAATGACTGAAGTTTGTGAAATTGTGATCTATTCTAACCTTCTCAATTTACAAATGAGTCTAAAGTGAAGGGCAAGTTATGGGCAAAAGATTGAACTAGACCCTTATCTTCTGTCTTTCTTAACTGTGTTATACCCAAGTTCTGAAGATCTTTTCCTTTTTCCCGTTCTTTTCTCTCTAATACTTTATCTTCTAGTGGCCAGTTCTTGATTTTATTGAAATTTAGGTGACACTTGTTTCTATTGTTTCCAATGCATAATGTTGGCAGGTACATCTTAACTGGGTTGTTAAGAAGATTTTCCATCACTTAAATCACATGAAGATCTATATTCAGCTGACATCTCATCTACATGTTCATAACTAAAGACATTTTTATTTTATTATTAAATAATATAAAGATTTATAATATTTTTTTTTACTGACAGGTTCAAAACAGCCTTTATACTTGATTTTAAGGAAATCAGCTAAGTTGGGAAGATTTATTATCAAACATCAGGAGTAGTGTTAGCTTCAGATAAATGCTATGAACATGAATGAAGTTTAATTTAATTAATGTTTATTAAATGCCAACTATTTGCCAGTCACTGTGCTCAGCATTAAGGAATCAAGATAAATATAATATCCTAATAGCTATAATTTATGAGGCATATTTAATTTATGATGCCATTTACTTCTTAAGATAACAGACTGTTATTCTTATTTTATAGATGGATAGAAAGGGGCTCGTGGGGCTTGGGTAACTTGCACAGTGGCACACAGCTAGCAGGTGCCAGGATCAGAGTTTTAATCCATTGGAGGCTAATCCTCATATCCTTTACATTATACTCACAGAGTCCCAAACTCTAGTAGCTTATAATTACGGAGATATATATGTGATTTCTACCCTGAAAAAAAACTATTTGGAAAGGGAAACACTTGAAATATAAAAATGAAGGATAACAATTTGGAATATTGCAAATGCCAAATAAGTGTAATATCTATGTACATGGCCAGTGTTCAACACCACATTGAGGGTGATCGCACTGGAGAAGCTCCCTTGCCTCAACTGGAAAGGAAGTCTAGGGTTCAGAGAAGTAAAGATGGTTTGGAAAGGTGTTTAAGGCAAATAAATGGGCATATGCAAAGGAATAGATTACAAGAAAGAAACCAGGGACCAGGTCATGAAGAGCTTGAATGACAAGTTTTGGGCTTTAATCTAGAAGCACGGGATCCATGGATGGTTCTTGAACAGGGGAAATATGTAAGAATTGTGCTTTAAGATTCACCTGGAAGGATATGTAAGTAAAGTCAGGAGGGGAGAGGAATAAGGAGACTGTAGCCTTGGAACCACAATAGCTCGGTGATGACAAGCACTCGGACTGAGCGGCAGCCATGGAACCAAAAAGATAGAACACCTCTGACTGCTTAGTCATCACCCAGAGGTTATATACATCCAGGGTCTCCTCCAGGTTTTGGATCCTAGATCTCCCTTTTAGAAAAGGCATGGTAAGGAGACCGGGAAGAAGATGAGCAGCATAGAACATCACCAAGGCAAGGACACTAGAGGAAAGAAACTAAAAATATCTTAAGATGACGTATTTCAGGGCTAAGTGCGACACCAAAGCGGGGAACATTAAAGGCAGCACTTCAGTGAGCTAGCAGGACAGGCTGGTGAAAATCCTTGCAAACTAGGATTGTTCTGTAACTTTCTGAAGAAATTACTAAAACCGAGACTAAGGAAAAACATCATTTCAGATCTTCGGAGTTCTGCTTCAGCAGGGTATTTACTAACTGGAGTGTGTTCGCTGCATTTTGGCAGGAAAACATTATGTGGTACGAAACGGCTGCCTGTTCTGACATGTGACTGCTGTGTGGTAATTTGCAGTCATGTATGTTTTGTGTTTGCCTCATTACATGACTGTCCATTTATGAAGCATAATTAGGACCTAATGTGCCGTAAATAAGGTAGAGTTTACTTTCTGGCAAATTTTTTAATGTGACTGATTACCCTTGGCACAAAACTACAGTTGCATGAGATTCTTAAATAAAAACTGCATAATAACTTTCCATCTGTCAAAATTGCATAATTAAAGGCATCAGCAGCGCATAGAATTAGCACTTCAGGTTTCGTTCGTAGGTTTGGACAGCATCCATCACCAATTTGACAGATGGAATTGTTTTTTTCTTTATATCTCCATGTTGCTCTTGTTTCTTCAGCTATATAAATCCCTTTTGAGGGCCCCTGGGAAGATTAAGAAACATAGACCTGGGATCATTGACTGTAGGCAGGATACATTAGCTTGCTCCATTATTTATCACCAGACGTAAGCTGAGACTCTAACTGCACCACTAGAGAGGGGATCAATCTGCCCTGTTATCCCCCATGACAGGCGAAAGCTATTATAAGGGCACAGGAGGACATCTGGCATTCTCTAAGATGGAAAGAGGAAAAGATGACTTGTTTGCATTTTCTGAGCACCTGCTATATACTTGGCTGTGGGAGTTACTATAAGAATTTCAGAGGAGTCATCACTTTTACCTGCATAGTCTAGCTCTAGTTTTCACTAAAGCTATCTACTTTATTCACATTAAATAATAATAATTATTATTATATTATTATTATCAACTTTATTGAGTGGCATGTTATAAGCATAATCCTCAAGCATTTTCTCATTTTATAGATGAAGAAACAGACACAGAAAGCTAAAGTCTTGTCCAAAGTCAAATACTTAGTAGGACCACCAAAATTTGATTCTATTTGAAATAGTCTATATAAACAGAAGAATGTGGCCAAGTAGTTGGCAGAGTGATTTCTTTCTTGTACACAGGAGAGTGCCCATAAGGAAAACAGAATGGACAATTAATCAATTCATTATTCAACTCAACGTGGAAATACAAGCAGTCTTCAAATCAGTGGAGGATTGTGTTCTAAAAATATATTTGTAAACTAGCTGTTTGGCATTTAATCATTAAATGATATTATGTCTGGGATTTGTTTCAAAATAATGTGGGGGGTTAACGATGAAATAAGATTGGTCATGAGTTGGTAATTGTTGAAGCTGAGTGATGGGTTCATGGGGTGTTATAACACTATTCTCTCTGCATTGTATGTTTTCAATTTTCCATAATAAAAAAATTAAAGAAAAAAAAGGAGCAGATGAAAACCTTGTAGTTTCACTGTGGAGAAATGCACATAAGCATGTGTGGAAATGCATATATGGTGCATTTCACATAAAATTCCCAAGAACCTTTGTTGCATTGCCGAACACTGCCTTTATGCAGTATGTCTGAAATGATAAGATGGCTCACTCAGTCAGTTGGGTATCAAGAACTGGTTTGGGGAGGAAAATGGTTTCTAAGTTCCCTTTCATAGTCCATGAATATCTGCTAGATCAGAGAAACAGAACCAACATTTTATTTATTAAAATTTATATAATATAAAATAATAATATATAGATAAATAAATAGATATAGTATATCAGTATGCAAAGAGATTTATTTTAAGGAATTGGCTTATGCGATTATAGAGGCTGCGGAGTCTCATGATCTGTAGTCAACAAGCTGGAGACCACAAGAGAGACATTGATACAAGTTTCAGTCCAAGTCCAAGTCTGAAGGCAGAAAACTGACGTCCCAGCTCAAACAATAGTCAGAGAGAGCAAATTCTCTCTTATTCCACCTTTTGTTCTATTCAGACCTCAGTGAATTGGGGAGAGCGATCTACTTTACTCAGTTCTACCAATTCAAATGTTAATCTCATCCAGAAACAGCTTTGCAGGCACACCCAGAACAATGTTTTAAGCAAATATCTGGGAATCCGATGAAACAGTCAAGTTGACATGCAAAATAAGCCATCGCAGTGCCTCATAAATTATAATACATCCAGAGGTGAAAACAACAGGAAGAACTAAGCAAATCAATTACCTAATGAAACTCTGGGTCCCTCCATTAATCTGTGGTCACAGGAATTCAATAGGCTTGCAGATACTCATAGCCAAGGACTCCAAATTGAAAACTCAAGAATGAAAAGTTGCCTACCACCGCCTTACATCAGCTGTATCTGATGTCTTTATGGTAGATAATTGGCTTTCCTTATAGTCACAACTACTTCCCCTCCCTCCCTCCCTTCCTTGTCCTTTGCTTTTCTTCCTTCCCTTCTTCCTTCTTTCCCTCCTTCTCTCCCTCCTTCCTTTCTTCCTTCCTCCTTTCCTTCCTCTCTTCCTTCCTTCCTTGCTTTCTTCCAGAAAATTTTATTGTTGGAATGCAACATACCAGGTATAGTTCTAGGTATTAGGAATATGGCAGTAAATCACAGACATTGTCCCAGTGAAAACCAGTTTTATAATTTCTATACAAAAGAGTTGTAAAGGTAAAAACTGGTTGAAAGGAGGGTTGGAAATTTTTCTTGAATCATGGTTTTCATAAACTTGATACAACTCTAATAAAATATAGTGATTCATGCCAAATAAATTAAGGGAAGGAGATAATCCAGGGTGGTTAACCATCTTCCCACCCCTTGATGCTGCCACTGGCCCTGCCTTCTACCCCAGATCTTAAAATCTAGTCCAGAAGATAGGCAATAAACAAATAAATATATCATTGCTAATTGTGATAAATGCTATGAAGGAACTACAATACATTCAAAACGTAATAATAAAGCTTAATTTAGATTGGGCTATTTTTCATTTTCTTTTATTTGTTTGTTGATTTGTTTGTTTGTTTTTGAGAAAGAGACATTTAAATTGGGTCTTGAATGAAGCTATATTAATTTGCTAAGGCTGCTGTTACAAAACCCCACAGACTAGGTGGTTTAAAGAAATGAAATTTATTTTCTCATAGCTCTGGAGGCTAAAAGTCCACAGTCAAGGTGTCAGTAGGTTTGGTTTCTCCTGAGGTCTGTCTCCTTGGCTTGCAGATGGCTGCCTTCCCTCTGTATTCTCACATGGTCCCCCTGTGGTCTGTGTTCTAACCTCTTTTAAAAAGCACATCATTTATATTTGATCTCTGTTTACCTCAATTACCTCTTTAAAGGCTTTATCTCCAAATTCAGTCACATTCTAGATACTGGCAGTTAGAACTTCAACATACAAATTTTGGGAAGCCACAGTTCAGTCCATAGTGATCCTGGGAAAGGGGGAGGAGAGGGGACTAGGAAAGTACACTGTAGATTTTGTGACAAAATGTAAGGCGACTCCTAGCTGATAAATTCTGTCTTCTCTAGGAAGCCTTAGGCAATATCAGTAGCAGAAAATGACAATGGTGGGAGGAGGAAAGGGGGTCAGAGAAGAATTAAAAAGTATTAACTTCTAGTCACTATTGATGAAAGATCAAGCTTATGGGAAGAACAGATTGCTGGTCAGTGTCAAGGACCCAGTTAAGGCCAGGAAACAATACACTTCTGCCTGGGGCTGCAGTTTTTTTTCTGTCATCTACTTAATGGCTTGGTGAAGGCTCAGCAAAGATGACTGAGGGGTTCATTCAAGATAGGGTTTTGTTAGGGTGATGTGATAGGAGAGGGGCAAGGGACTAATTGTGATATTGAGCTGCAGAATCCAAGCTAGACGATTATGGAGGTGAAGAAAGTAGGTATGATGGATATGAAAGAAAGGTAGGAAATGATAGATATAAATGAACTGGAGGCAATTAGATACCCAGAAACAACTTGCTTTATTCACAGACAATGCATTCTAACAGATCCTGGTGCCATCTCTACCTTAAAGCTGGACATATCCCCTCTTAAGAAAGGTTATTCCACTCCAAACCCCTGAATTCAGAGGCTTCAAACATCCCCATTATTTCCCCAAATAGTATCTAGATAGGAAAAATTCAAATCTCTTTGCTGTGTTGATGAGCATGCTAGTGACTCCTAGACCTAACTTCCTACTTCCACCCTCCTCCTCGGGCCTCATCGCTTACCTGTTAAAACAGCATTCAAAATAGCTCTGCAAGACTACCTTTAGTTTTTGTAGATTTGGGAGACAGGAACTTGATTCTAGAAACCTTGTTTATGCTAGAAAGGACTACAGATATAAATGTCAGATGCTCACCAAAGGATCTGCTTTTTAAAAATGGTAGAATTTATTATTTTCAGAATTTTAATTACTCATTATTTAACATCTCTGGCTTCCCTCTAAATCATGAACACATGCAAAATATATCTTGCACAAGTATGTGAAGCAATACTTTTGGACCAAACCAAACAGACTTGATTTAATGACTGTAGGGATAGGCTCAGTCCCAATTGCATTAATTGGTAAAATATTTATGACCCGTAGTATCATAATGTATGGGCAAACGTAAGTGGGATGTTGGGTGACCCAGATAACACTGAGCGTGCCTTGTCTGGGATTGCATTAATTTCTCTGGACACCATTTTTTGATACTCTTTGGTGCTGAGGACAACTGAACAGAAACTCCAGGGAGAGGGCAAGGAAGAAAAAGCTGGGAAACCCCCGTCAAGGCTGTGTGCATAAAATCAACACTGAGCAAGTCACCTGATATCAGTTTGTGGCTTATCTACTATGTGTCAGGTCATTTTACCTTTATCATTCTGTTCATCTTAAGAAGGACACTGCAAGGTAGGTGTTTGCTGATTAGAAAACTAAGCTTAGTGAGGATAAGTGACTTGCCCAAAGTCATATGCCCAGTAAGTGGCAAGCCATGAACTTCATTTAAGTTTGTAAGGTTCTTGAACTTTTCCACCCCCTACCTGGTGCTTCTGCAGGAATAGCCCTTTCCCTACTTTCATGCCTCTGCTCTTCTGTCTGCCTCGGTAATTTGCAGCTCCTTTAAGTCTGTTCATATTTCTCATACCTGTCTTCATTTGGACAACAATTCAGGAGACAGAACATGTTCAGAACTGTCCCCTTGTCTTCCACTATCTCTTTTGAGAAAATGGATTAGAATAGATCATACTCAGTTCATTGATTTTATTAATAAGGCTTCATCAGTTCCACTGCAAAAGGAAAAAGAAAAAGGACACAGGAACTGACTCATCGACTAACAATCCTTAATGTTAATTTATTTGAGTCTCATTTGTTTTATTGTAACAATAAATCCAAAACGTTTAATTCATTGTGATCATCATTTAAAAATATTTAAGAAGGAATAAAATAATATACATTAAAAACTGTGGAGTGTTTGTAGGAAAAGTAGTGAACAAAATCAATAGTAGATCAACTAACAACATCCAGCCTCCACTAGGCATTACAAGGCCTTCCTACTGAAAGCATGGCAGCCTCAGCACCCTCAGGGCCCAATGCAGACCTCCTGAATCAAACCTGCAGTTTAACAACATTCTTAGCTTTTTTCCATGTACATAAAATTTGAGAAGCACTGTTCTAACATGTTGACTTTTACTAGCCAACACTCAAGTGTATATGGAATCATTTTTGCTGAAGTAGTTTTTGAAATACTAGGAAGCGTAAGTGTTTAGGTGTCAGACAGGCTGATGTCAACACTTACTAGTTTTGTGACTTTGGGAAAGTTATTTAAACCTCTTTAAGTTGTGAGTCTTTACCTGAGGGCCACCAAGGTAAAAAGGTGACAGGAAGGAAAAATAGATTTTGACATAGGGTCTGCTAGAATGAAGAGATGAAGAGTAGATTTTGAAGAATACCCCTTCACCTGTCATTCGAAATATATACTTGTAAAATTTGGTTGACATTTAGAAACTAAATTTAATAAATTCCTTCACCTGTCATTCAAAATATATGCTTGTAGCATCTGGTTGACATTTAGGAACTAGATGAAATAAATTTTTATTTTGGTTTTACTGTGCCTTTTTGCTTTTTAGCAATTTAAGTATTGGATAAATAGTCCTATGTGATGGGAAAGCAACAGAAATGGTGGGACAGGGTGACATAAGACTACTCGTAGACAATCAATTTAATAGAAAACTTCTTGTAAGCAAAACAAAAAATGTCTTCCAAACATACATCTGTATGATATATCTCTCACAATTACTCTTATAATCAAATTGTTTTCTGTATCAACATCTATAATTTTTTTAACAATATGGTTCACTAAATTTTAGTGACTTTTTAAAAATTTACCAGGAATATTATCTTTTTTTTCAGGCAGGATGATGGTTTAATTAAAACATCTCTTAATTCTTTAATCTATTGATATGACTCTAAAACTGAAGAAATAAAACAGAATTTCATCTATTTAGCATTGATTAGATGAAACAAAATATTAAAAATGATTTCATTGAAGATACTATTTGAATAGTTTCCCAGACAGTTTTTCATAATTTCCTTGCCAAATCATGGATGCATTGTTTCTTTGATTGATAGCACTGCAACAAATATTCTTAAGGCATTGTTTGTTTAATATGAGAAACGAATACTCCTATTAGTAAACTATAAAATACTCTTCTCACTCCATCTAACATTGTCCTTGCCCCTTTTCTTCCTGGAATATCTTTGCACAAATTCATTACCTGGAGTTTCAGGCATAGGTAAACAGATGACTTCAAAATGCAAAAATATGCTGTATTTTTAATGAAGGAGTTTACTTGGGTCAGCCTGGATATTAGTGTGGGGATTATTGTTTTTCTGACCAAAGGAGTCCAATAAAATGAAACCTAATATATCTGAGGAGACCCAGGACAATCCTGTGCCCAAAAATTTTAAAGTAAAATATCATCACACAATACTGGAACTTACACACATAAAGAAAAACAACAAAAACAATTTTGTGTGACTTAAGGCATTTTGAGATTTTATAAAAGCTTTATTCTTATTTTAGGAAACTGTCATATGTGTTTATTCCCTAGAAAAAGTCAGACCAAATTTTTTTCAAATAAAAATGCTATATCAAAAGCTAGAGAAATCAGAGCAAGATTTATAGCACATATTTCAAAGAAAGTAAGATTCTAAAATTCTAAAATGATGCATAATTCATGATAAATCTTGGCATCTTTGAAATGTCCTTAAATATTAATTGAATATCCAGATAGAAGTTTCTATAAATTCTGTCCTATGATGAACCTATGGAGGCCTTTTATATTTGTATAATTCAGAAGTGACTTTGCAAAGGGAGAGCTATTGATGGGGATTTTCTAATATGAAGTTTATGCTCCTATTGAAAAGTTGAATTGAAAAGCGGGGAATACCTCATAAAAGTGATGTTGAATCACAGGCATCTTTTCTTATAATTGAGAAAAGGGGGGAAAATTGTATCTCAAAAATGATGGCAAAATTGTTGACATGGGGTTTAAAGTTGACTTAACAAATGCCATCATTTATGATTCAAAGATTTCCACAGCATAGATGCACCAGTCATATTGCCTGACAAAATCTGCAGACAAAAAGTAATCTCTCTTAGAAGGCTAACTCAAGTCTTCAAATCTCTGTGTGCTCACTAAGTGTTTTAAGATGGTAGAGTTGTACCATAGCCCATCAACACATCAAGGTTAAACTCTATAGGCAAGCAATGGTCAACTATCCGAGTTATGCAAATGACATTGTAGACAGAAAGTTGTATATGGCAAAGAAGAAGATTTGCTTTCAGAAAGGGAAGACATCTGAAAATATAACTTGAGCAGTGATCAACCACTTATCTTTTGTGAATTATATAACATTATAGGTTTGTTTGTACCTAAGTAGCATATGTTCAGAAATGGTAGATGAAAGTAATTGTTTGGCAGAAAACAGAACAAGGTTTACATGGCTGTGTAGGTCTAAGATTGTATTGCCTAAGATACAATAACTGTTAATAATGCTTAATAGATATTACTGTTTTCCTTTACAGTAATAAAGAAATCTTTGTTGTAACAGTTAATACATTCATATGTCAAACTAAATCAAATTCTTTCCAAAATAAAATTTTAAATATGAAGACTGAGATCAAATAGTGATCGTTCACATCACAGACATATGCCACATTGGTCATGATTCTGGCTGTATCAGTTTCCTAGGGTGGCCATAACAAGGGACCACAGACTGGGTGGCTTAAAACAACAGAAATGTATTCCCTTACAGGCTAGAGGTCTGAAATCAGGGTGTCATCAGGGCCATGACTTCTCGGAAGGCTCCAAGGGAGAGGATCCTTCTTTGACTCTTCTAGCTTCTGACGGTTGCTGGCAATTGTAGGCTTGTTAATGCATCACTCCAATCTCTGCCTCTGTCTTCACAAGGTTTTTTTCTCTGTTTTTGAATCCAGATTTTCCTCTTCAAAAAGTCAACAAATAACGAGTGTTGGCAAGGATGTGGAGAAAAGAGAACTCTTGGTACTGTTGGTGGGACTGCCTACTGGTGCAACTCCTATGGAAAACAGTATGGAGATTTCTCAAAAAACTAAAAATAGATATTCCATATGACCCAGTAAGTCTATTTCTGGGAATTTATCCAAAGAAAACAAGAACACTAATTTGAAAAGATACATTCATGCCTGTGTTCAATGCAGCATTATTTACAATAGCCAAGATATGGAAACAACCTAAGTGCACACTGATAGATGAATGAGGAAGATGTCATACACACACACAGGAATATTACATACCAATAAACAACATGGATGGATCTGGAGGGTATTATGCTAAGTGAAATAAATCAAGACGAGAAAGACAAATACCATAGAGCTTCACTTATATGTGGAATCTAAAACCAAACTAAACAAACAAACAAAACAAAACAAAACCAGAATCATACCAACAGACATCAAAAGGATGGTTACCAGAATGAGGGAATTAGTGGGTAACTGAGAAGTAGAAGGGCATCATAATCGATAACATTGTGGTACAGCCACATGGTGACAGAGGTACTAGAATTAGTGGGGTATCACATTGTAAAGTATAAAAATGTCAAATCGCTGTATTGTACACCTGAAGTTAATATAGCCAATATAAGACTGTATACCAAATATACTTACATTAAAAAATAAATTAAAAATATATTTTAGTCAGCCAAATAAAGCTGATGATCAATGGAAGCATATGCTCACTTAAAAAGCCTCTGCAGGGAGTTCCCTGGTGGTGCAGTGGCTTAAGGCTTCGGCGCTGGCGCTGTCAACGCTGCGGCCTGGGTTCGATTCCCAGTCAGGGAGCTACCCACATACCAAAAAGCAAAACAAAACAAAAAAAGCCTCTGCATTATATAGCAAAAATAATGTCATGTTAATGAATCAATAATAGAGGTGAGAAAGGAGAATGAATAAGCAAGAGAGAGAACTAGAAAGAAACAAAATTATAGAAAGAAAAACTGCTTCTCATGGGCAAATGAAGCGCATTCTGATTAAGTGAAAGAAAACAAATGTACAGGTTTTAGTGACAGTGGCTCTTTGGGTCTCCTGTATACACACATGGGACCATTTGTTCTTCTTATGCTCCCAATATGGTAGGGCTCCTGAGCAAATTAGCTGCTTTGGGAATGTGCATCTACGTCTTGGAATGTGGATTATTTTTCTATTCTCTTCAAAACAACCTTAGCAGTGTTTTCTTATGAACAACTTGTCACCTACTGTGGTCTATGGGGTCATTTCTGTCACACGGGCATTCCCCATACTTTAGTTGCGCGTTGCTAGCTGGATGCCTTTGTTTCTCACTCATGCGAAGGGCTTTATAGGAAAGACTTCATGCTCCCATTTCTAACATCCACAAATCCCATAGCATGACTTTTCTGCTCTGTTTTTCTCTCCATAATTCATTTCCCCTTCTTCTGATAACAGCCTCGAGCATGTTCCTTAAACTTTTTCTTCTTTTCTCATTCTCTGGAAGATGCTCCCGAGATGGGAAAATGAGGCAGACTTGGTCTGTCACAACCCTCACATATCCTGGTACCAGTGACGCCTCACTAGGAAACATGGCTGACGTCAGGCCAGAGAAGATTCGCCTGGGGACTTTTGCTAGAATTTGAGGGAATGAAAAGCTCTCTTTTTCCTGGGGTTTATGACCCAACAGAATACTAGTAATAGCTTGGGGCTGCCAGTGCCATTTTCATGCCTGAACATAAGCCCAGCTAACTTAGTGTTTAAGCACCTGGATTCAGCTGTGCCTGAAAAAGGCTTCTCCCCTGGACTTTTCAGTTACTTTGAATAATGATTTCCCTTTATGCTTAAGTCAAATTAAGTTCAGTTTTCTATTGTTTTCAGCCAAAAGGTTTCTGGGTACACAAGCATTTAGGACCCAACACGATCAGCCTCAGATTCTCCAACTCTGTGTTCCAAAACCATATGCTATCTGCTCTTTTCTTTTCCTGGCTCCCAATCTTACAATCCTTTGCCTGCTGGAATCCTAGTGATCTGAGGAAAGGGGAAGCCTTGTTTGTAAAAG
>PVJL010005801.1:81546-102566 GCA_004026885.1 Lyroderma lyra
GTGTGTGTGTGTGTGTGTGTGTGTGTGTGTGTGTGTGTGTGTGTTGGGTGGTAGACAAGGGTTATATATTTAAAAGCACGAAAGATTAGGGTTAGGGTTAGTGTTAGGAATAAATAAATAAATAAAAGCACGAAAGAGCTATTAAACAGAGGATGTACATCCACATTTACTAGTGTCCTCAAAATACTATAAAATTTTAAAAATAAATACATTTCATTTAAATATTGTGATTTTGCTGATGGAAGGAGAACTGACTCTGGGTGGTAAACACACAATGCAATATATAGACAATGTATTATAGAACTGTATACTTGAAGTCTATATAATTTTACTAACTAATGTCACCCAAATAAATTTAACTTTAAAAAAAATCACCACAAAGCAGCCTCTTCCATAAACCCTGGCACCTCTCAGTGATCTTTTGAGATACTATTTTCTCTTCTGCAATTCTTTACTTATTTATTGATTTAATCTTGCTTTACACTGCAGATAGCTGCCTACACATATTAGACATTTCTATGGACAGTAAGCACTTTGAAGGCAAGGAATAAGTTTGATTCATTTTTGTATTCTCAGGATTTAATTCAGTGGTTAATTTATGTTTTTAAATGAATTAATGAGCGAGTGGATAATAAATAAGTGATAAGAGATCTCACTGATAAGTATTCTTTTAGGTTGAATTTAAAAATGGCTACACAGACATTCTCCTGTATTTTAATTTAATCTCATTCTCTCTAAATTCTTCTTACATTAGCAGAAACCAGGCAAGTGATGAGCAGGCCTTTAGTCCCAGTTCTTTTGGGAGAGCAAATATTCATCTGAGTTCATATCCTGTCCTTAATCGCTACAGAATGACAGGAAGGAAAAATAAAAAGAACAGCTAAGATGATATCCCCTGGAATTCCCAATGCAGACTTCAATTAGTTAACTAGATCTTTTAACCCTGGCTCTCTGGCTTTCTAACCTTGATTCAGTGCCCCAGCTAATACAAAGCCCTTGGCTTGTTGCATGACTGAATTTCTGTCTAGTAGTTTATACCTCATTTTGCCCCTTCATTCTCTCGTAAGTCATCTAAGGTTTGGAATTGGAAGCTGAGTTTCAGACTGATGGGTGGGGATGTTGTAAGGGCCACAGATTTTTCCCTGCTCACCCTGACTTCCAAATATTGCTGGTTTCTGGATCCCCATCACCCAGGCTTTATCAGTTCTTATTTAGTCTTCTCATTCTTACTGCCATATTTCACTGCCAGCTACTCCTGTTTGCTTCCAGCCTCACAAGGAAGGCAATTCTCACACAGCGAAATGGTTAAACAGTCAATGTTAGAGTGAAGCCTACATCCAAATTTCAGTTCTGCTGCATAACAGCTGTGTGATCTTAAGCGAGTTACTTCTCTGCACCTGCATTACCTGTAAAATGGGTTTTATAATTATATGTGACTTAGAAATGATACAAGTTTTTTATCTTATTTTTAGTGCTACCTTTCATCTGCAGTTTTTCTTCTCATGCCACTTATTTTCTCTCAGTACCATTTCTTCATTTTTGTACTCTTTCTAATGTCATAGTTAGCAAGAAGTCTACAAACTTTCTAGATTTTCTTGCCAACCATCTTTTGGTTACCGTGTGTAAAAGGAGGCTCTGCTGGCTCTGTGAAAAGCTGGGGAGCTGGGATGAAAGGAGAAGCAATTATTTTTCTGCTTCTAATGGTGCATCCAGCAGCAGCAGCTGTCAGGAGAATCTGGCAGTTTCAGGTGCATTCAGCAGGACTGCGAGCTCAGCAGATGTTGCTTGGTCCCAATAACACAGCAATAGCCATGCCTCCCAAGTTATCATTTCCCAAAAGTTAATAACATGACACTCATGCAAACATAGAATGAACAATGTCAAATATTTTATTTGATTTAGTAATTAATAAGTGGACCAGCAAGATGGTAAGTCTGGTGCAAAGAGAGAATTTGAAAATGGAGAGTTATATAGGCCGATCAACAAAAGGATTATGAAATGAGTTTTCTAATAGTTACAAAATGCCTACAAGGCAGTAAACTATATCCCTGGTGTTATATTCTAACTAGACAGAAATTATTTGCATTTCTACCAGACAAAAATCTACAAATTAACATGAAACATGTGTCTTCACTAAGTCTGGACAAAGTACATTTTCCTAAATATCCTTGGGATATCTGTTAAACAGTCTTCTCATAAGATAGTGAAAACATATATGCTGCCCAATATTTTGCCTCATTTCCAATTTTTAGATAATATTTTTGAACAAAACTTTTAAAAAAGTGGTGTCCTCTTATTATGCAAATGAATCTTTAGGACAAATATACCACACCCCAAATCCACCAGATTATTCATCCATAGCCAGAGAGAAAACTCTTCAAATAGTTCATCTGGAGCCATCATTGTTTAAATGAGATATGGAGTATTAGTGCATATTTAATGTATGGATGATAATAAGTGAGAGTAATAGTAGTTATCACTATTATTTTTTTATTACACATGAATAATTAATAAAAATAGAATTTAGAGCTGTTTCTTCTATGTCTGCCCCACTTCCATGGTTAACTGTAATTTAAGGACTTGGCCTTTCTTAGGTTGCCCAGTTCATTCTAGCTAGTCATGCCATATCCTGGAATATCACATGGCTGAGTACCTAAGTAGCTGGTAACTTTTCTTGAGTAATTAGATTGGCACGTAAAGTATCATTGTCTCACTCATTTGGTCATTTTGTTGAGTATTTAGGAATGCAACTGTAAAACCAGTACCAGCTGTGGCTAAGATTATGCTGTGCACTTGCCCAATTGTCTTTTCAGTTGGCGAGCAAAATACTGCCATGCTGCTGCATCTTTTCACGATATTTGTGTCGCTCTGGATCTAGCGCCGTAATTCCTAGTAAAGTGTAGGGATAGACAGGATAGCATCTGGAACACTTTTTTGTTTTTTCCCCTAATAAGAAAGGGTCATTAGCTTTGGATTGGAAAGATTTAAAAAACTTGTGAAAACTCTTGACCCATACTTGTGTATTTAATTCAGCAGGACTGACTCAATGTGGACATGAAGAAATGTATTAAATGATAACCACTTGTCTCTCTGACTTGAATTAGAGAATGTTGGTCATTCTCTAACAATTTATGTCAGGGCTTTTAAAGTCATTAGCACTTTACTTTTAGTCAAATACTTTTTTAGACACTATGTCTCTTATTAGTTCAACCTTCATGGCTGAGTACACTTAATCATCATCTGAGGCTCTGCGTGTTAATGAGCGTGACCTTCACTCCTAGATTGGACCCATCCCATTCCTGATCAGGCATATCATACAATGAACCCAAGATTTTCAGATGTGAACTCAGCACCAGACTTGTCTTGATGTTGGTTTCATTCTGATCTATAACAGCATCTCCAGAACACACAGCAATACCAGCAACTAAACCTCAACTTCGTTTGCCTGATTGATTCCCAGCTTCCATGAGAATGAGAGAATCCTGCCTTGTTTCTCAGAATTAAAGATTTCCCCCTCAACTCAGTCCTGTTGCTAGTTCTCTTTCTGGAATAATGTCTGCTGCTAGACAACTGTGGTCATTCTTCACCTGCCCACTGTGAAAAATACCCTTGGAGATCCTCCCTGCTTATTTTTTGGACTCATTCTTATTGGTGACTTTCTAATGACTATCCATTGCTTGCCAAATAGATTTCCTCCATGCTGTTACTTTGACTTAAACCTGAAGCATCTCTGGTGATTCACTGATTCTGACCCTGCTTTGGTCCTCCTGCATGAGCTCCATTTAGACTGATAATAATAAAAATAATAGTGATTGTTTGTACACAGTTTATGGTGTATACAGTTCTTAAACCTGGATTGTCTACATGACATAAAGAATGATTCAAGGTGGATGAGGAGTTAGGGACCAAAGTGCTGTGCCACACTAATGACCATCACTTACTTAGAATCCATATTGGGATGGCATCTCCCTGAGTCATGTGAGTGGTTGTCCTGATGGGGACTCAAATGTCACACTTGGTTGTTGCCAGTTCCCTTTCAAGAAACTCAGGGATATTTTTTTAATCTCATAATTTCTTAAATGTTACCAATTTATTCAGAATGTTTACAATACCATGCTAGCTAAAACAAAAAGAAAAGAAAAGAAAAAAGAATAAGATATGTCAATCATTAGGATTTGGTCCATAGGCCACCAGTGGGTGAGTCAGCTCACACTGACTCTCTAGAGCTAGAAAATGTGGGAGAGGAGGCAAGTTGTGTTCTTCAAATCTTCCCCCTTTGCCATGATGAAAAATTGGAAACATATTTTAGCATTCTTTGGTATTTTTTGTTGAGTAAGACTTTTCTATCTTCTTGCATTTTTATACTCATCAACATTTTTGTTCAGAGAAAAACCTTTTGATTTGTTCATCAGTCATTCAACATAGGTAGTTACCTTTCAAAATTGCTCTACTAGGCTTATGCAGTATCATAGCAACCATTACTGTAGTTGGCTACCACATTTTAACAAAAACCTTTTTTGTATGTGGGTATATTGTGATAGGACCATTACCGAATTCTGACTTAATTTGTTTCAATTTGATTTCTTATAAAGTCTGATAGTCTTGTACATTTACAAGAGTGCAGATTACATTAACTATGCTTACAGAGAAGTAATAGTATATAATTTTATTATTATGTACATTATGTAACATGAAAATTTAGAACTTTGGACTTAATAGTGTTTCTTAAGGTACACTATAAGATCCATAGCCTAACAATGTCTTTACACTTGGGGCCCTAAGATAGTTCTCAATTTTTATTCCAAAGTACCTCTAGCTATCATGAATCTAGGAGTTCAACCTGTAACTGCTTACCTCAAGCTTAAACAACAGCCATTTCATGTTTTTATAAAAATAATATAAATTTTGCTAAAGGAGTTCATCACCCCAAAACCAGCAATACAAGGAATCTTAGAGAGACTTAAGATAAAATAAATTTTAAAAATTTAAATATGAACAATAAAATGGCAATAACTACCTATCAACAATTACTTTTAATGTAAATGAATTGAATGTGCCAATCGAAAGACATAGAGTAGTTGAATGAATAAGAAAATAAGACCTTTACATATGCTGCCTAAAGAGACTCACTTCAGATCAAAACACACACACATAGACTGAAAGTAAAGGAATGGAAAAAGATATTTCATGAAAATGAAAATGAAAAAAAGAAACCTGGCATAGCACTACTTATATCAGACAAAATAGACTTTAAAACAAAGAATACAATAAGAGACAAAGAAGGACCCAGTGATCTCACTCCTAAGTATTTATCTGAAGAAACCAAATGCTACCTCAGAATGCGTCCATGTGTTCATTGCAGCCTTGTTTACAATGGCCAAGATGTGGAGGCAGCCTGGGTGTCTGTTGATGGATGAATGGACAGAGGAGGTGGTACATGTCTACAGTGGAATGTTGCTCGGCCATGGAAGGGAATGGGTTCTTGCCATCTCTGTGGTGTGGATGGACCTGGAGGGAATGGTGCTGAGTGGAGTATGTCAGACAGAGGAAGACAGATGCAATGTGATATCACTTACGTGTGGAATCTAAAAAATGAAATTCACAAACAAACAAAACAGAAACAAACTCATAGATACAGAGAATATTTTGATGGTTGCCAGATGGGAAGGGTATTTAGGGAGGGTGGGTGAAAAGGGGGAAGGGATTAAGAAGTAAAAAATTGTTTTACAAACTAGTCATGGATATGTAGCATAAGAAATATAGTCAGTAATATTATAATAACAATGTATGGTGTCAGATAGGTACTAGATTTATCAGGGTGAGAGATGGGAAGTGGTTGAGGGGCAGGGTGAAAAAGGCAAAGGCATGAAGAAGGACAAATGGGTAGTTACAAAATAGTCATGGGGATTCGAAGTAGAGCATAAGGGATACAGTCAATAATATAGTAATAACTATGCATAGTGCCAGGTGGGTACGAGCCTAGTCAGAGGAATCACTTCATAAATTATATCAATGTCTAAGCACTATGCTGTACACCTGAAATTAATATAAAATAATATGAAGTGTCAACTGTAATTGAAAAATTAAAAAGTGGGGAGGGAAAGGTGAAGGGAAATAAGAGGTTCCTATTTCCATGTATAAAACAAGTCATGGGGATGTACAGCATGGGGAATACAGTCAATAACATTGTGATGGCGTGGTACAGTGTCAGATGGTAGCTGGGCTTACCAAGGCCATCAGTTCTTTAGGTATATAAGAGTTGAATACCTATGGTGTGCACCTGAAGCTAGTATGATATTATATGTTAGCTATAGTATAATAAAAATCTTTTAAAATATGCCATAACAAATAATTTTAGAATGTTCACTGCTATGAGTTATTTTTATCAATATATACAGCACATGATTTGTATCAAAAATTTAAATCATTTGGAGTATTCTTGTCCAATCAAAACATTATACCCAGGGAACCGTCCTGCAACATCAGCTTGTGGTAAAAGATACAACCTCTGTCTGAAAGCGGTTTGTGTTGGGCACAACTGGTTAAAGTCATCGGCTCCTGCTAATAGCGATCTTGGATGCTATGGGAGTCACTTTACGTAAATGCTTCATAAATAAGTGATGAGGAGGAACAGAGAGGTCTTTCCAAAAGAAAACTATGGAAGTGGCCAAAGAGAAAGCAGAAGTATTAAGAATATAGTATGGTGAACGAGATGCACGAGGTGAAGGCTTGCTCTGACTGCTAGTTCAGTTCTACAAGCAGCAGGATGCAAGAGGAATGCTGCGGTGAACATCCTGGTCTCTACTACTCATCTTTCAGGCCAGAAAATGTGTATGCATCCTGGACTCTTCTCCCACTTTCAGTGATACATCTGAGCTGTTAGCAAGCCTTTTTTCTCCCCTTCAAAATGCTTCTCATACCATCTGTTGCCATTACTGCCTGGCTCCCTGCCCTCCCCTTCACAGACCCCTGATGGGTCCATTTTATTCTCATTGTGAGATCTGAAGCCAATCCTGCCATTAGACTGGGGGATTTAAACAGGCAGAAGCCAAATAGTCTACTGCTACGTTCTCAGATGAGCCTGCACTGGTTATAATACTTTGAGGAATTCAAGGAACAAGCTGGAATCAAGGAACAAAGAAAATAATACAACACAGGTCTTCCTCTCTCAAGCCCCCCAGTCATGGAATCCAAACTCCAATGCCAGTCTGCATGAGTAAGTGCCTATCACTTGATTCTGGCTTTACTAAACTTAAAAAATAACGATAATGCATGTTGCATCACTAATTTATTGAGTAGTATCTTTATGCTACATGCTGTACAAAGCACTCTACTTACATTATCTTATTTAATTCTGACAATAATGCTCATGGGCCAAGTGTATTCTTATTCCAACTTAAAGTTGGAAAAAACAACTAAGACTAAAATAGATATTATTTGGCCAAAGTCTCACACCTGGAAAGAGGCCAAGTCAGGATTTAAACCCAAGTTTATCCAACTCCAAAGCCCAATACCAGGTATTGAATATTCCTGAAGTCCGCTTTTAAGTTTGTTCTCTCCTCACCTCATGTTCAGTTCCTGCAAGCATCTGAGGTCCTTGCTTCTTTCAGTCCTCTCCCCATTCCAAGCTATGCCATTGGTACCCAGAAATGCTTGTGGCCTCCTCCTAGCCTCTTGTGTGAGCACAGGTGAATAAGAAAATGGTTAAAATTAATACAGGGACTTGACGTTAGCATGTACTTCATTGTTCTGCATTCTTTAGCACTGGACTTTGTTCAGGAGCACCAGAGCTGCTGCAGTTCTTAGATATGTCTTATATAGATTGGACAAGGGACAAATGACAATTTTATGAAATGATAAATCATTTCCCCCACAAATCGTATTCTTGATATCATTTATTTTTATCACTTTGATTCTTTCACCAATTTTTTGTGTGATCAATTTACATAATCTTATCACCCAAGAGCCTGGGTAGGCAAAGAATGCTGATGTCAAATTTTCAGTGGAAATGATGCAACAGAATCTGAAACCTACTATAGCAAAAGGTTCAGAACCAACAGTCAGTATTGCTTTTTCAAACTTATAAACACACTACAGCCGCAAACAGTGAGCAAACTATTCTGGCTTTTTTTCTCATGGCCAATTATTTTTAGTAAACACTCCCAAGAGGCTTTTGAAAGAGTAGAAGTAGCTAAAGAATAATTGTGATTTTTCTTCCCATTAAAAAACAGAGAACAAACAGGCAACAATAACAAAAAGCTCTTCTTAATATAATCATACTAAAATGTTCTAAATTACACAAGAGAAAAAAATTACCTATAATTCTACTCTCTAATATAACTACTGTGAATATCTTTATGCATTTCTTTTCATCAATTCATAATTTTGTTCCTGGTTAGAATAATAATGTCCATAAAAATGCAAACAAACAATTCACAGAAAAAATGTCTAAGTAGATAACAAGTATGCTTCATTGGTAACCAGGAAAATTGAAATTGAAACAATGACACATCATTTGTCGGCAAAAATTCAAAAGATTGAAGATACTCACTTCTGGGTGTAGGCACTCCATATTCTGTTTGTCGGCATATGTCATGGAATAGGTTGTAGGGGGTCAATTCGGCAATAGCTATTCAAGTTATATTTTGAGGTATCATCCTGCAGAAATACTGACATAAGGGCACAAAGATACGTGTACAACAATGCTAACGGAATCATTCATTGTTTGCGGAATCAAAAAACCAGAAAGCATCTAAATCTGCATCAGTAGAAGAATGGTTAATTGAATTACAACATGTTCCTACTGGTGCATTCAATAGATGTTTAAAAGTACGATACAATATTAATAATAGCAATGTCAGTTATGGAAAAGATTTCTATACATATCATTAAGTAATAGAAGCATGTTCTAGAAAAACAGATTTAATATAATCTCATTATGAAAAAAAGTGACATGTGGAAATGTATAGAAGGTAAGAAAGAAAGGAAATTCACCATGGTATTAACAGTAATTACATCTGGAAACAAGAGTAAAATTAGAATCATAAGGAGGGATTATTACTTCTTTGAGTTTTTTAAATTATAGCAATGACATTTATATACATGTATTTGAATATTTATAATGCAATTACATACCTGTATTTTTTGTATAGTTTTTTAAAATGTTGGAACAACGGAATTATAATATAATATAATTTTAGACATCATCAGTGACATTCAGCAGCGTACCCAAGTATTTCCCCTGTTTTTAATTAACAATATTTTAATAAAGTATAATATTCCATCCAACAAATGTGCCTCTTTACATAGTAATTTCCCTATTGCTGGACCTTTATACTGTTATCAACTTTTTATTGTAAATATATAGTTTTTTAGAGTTGGAATTTTTAATTTTCTTCATTTTGAAATAAATTTCCATAGATTACAGTCACAAGATGGGATTACTTACTGTGAGGTTGAGAATCTTATTGAACTGAAGAATCCTACTGACACCAAAAGCAAGACCCTATTGCTCTGGACCCCACTGCCAAGATCCCCTACTGCCAGAATGTCTTCTACAAATACCAAAAGCTCTGTTTTATTTGATCATTTCCCCCCTTTTGTATCTTTATCTAATTGACTTTGATCTTAAATTACAGGCACTCAGTGTTTCTGCCATCTCCAATTTTGTGGTTGAGCCCAATCCCAACACAATAAAGTGAAGCAAGGTGGCAGGAAAGTGGCTTGTTTTTTAATTTTTTTTTTTTTATGTGAGTAGTTCCCTGGCTGGGACTCAAACCCAGGCCGCAGCGTTGACAGCGCCGAAGCCTTAGCCACTACACCACCAGGGAACTCCTATTGGCTTGTTTTTTATCATAATGTGTCAGCACAGAAACTCAGATGTCAGTAAGTACTTGCTATTTCAGAAAACATTCTCTGGTTGGTAACAACAATGCTATAAAGCATCTCTTCCCAGGAGTTGCTCAGCATGGCAGCCTTTTGTGGAAGGAAAACCCGATTAAGATTCAGCAGCCCCAGGAAGGCCGTGCTTTGTTTTTGGCACAAGGTGTATCTCGAATTATATGAACTCAATCTCGGTGAAAATCAATTGCATTCCCGTAGCCTAAGACATCTTCACCATGTCTTATTGTCGTCCTCATTGTGGTTGTCATCGTTACCCTTCCCTAAATACCTAATCCCACAGTTTCCTTCACGTAGTTCCACTTAGGACCTCCCCTACTGCTACCTCGCACCACCCATTCTCTTGTCTCAGGCCCTCAGCCACGCTCCGGGAACAGCACCCAGTTTTCCCTTGGACCCTCTGAAGTAACCCCTGGGGAGCTTTTGGAGCAAATGCTTTAATTCAGATACTAGCAAATTAATACTAATGGAATTAGAAAGGGCATGGACTCACAAATACATAACAATTTCATATAGGTCATTTGCAAAGTCCCTCATCAAAAAGTGGAACCTCCTCCCCTCTGCTTGCAATTGAGAGTGGCTTTTGGGGCTGCCGCGATGAACAGAAGTGAAGCTACATGACACCCAGAGCCACGTCATAAAAAGATATGGCTTTCCCTACATCCCCTGACCACCACGGCCTTGATGTTCACCCTTGGAACTCAGCCCCCATGTTGTAAGAAAGCACATCGTTTTGGAGAGACCATATTTGGCAGTGTGTGTGGTGTGTGTGTGTGTGTGTGTGTGTGTGTGTGTGTGTGACTAAGACGTTGGTCAACAGCCAGTAGCAACTACCGCAGATGGGAGAGGTCAAGCCTTCACGTTGATTCTCAACTTTGGGCAATGTTGCCCCCCCCCCGCCTTCCCTGAGAGGGAACATTTGACAATTTTTGGAGACATCTTTTTGTTGTTACAACTAGAGAGGGAATGCTACTGGTATCTAGTGGATAGAGGACCAGAATGCTGCTAAACATCCTATAATTCACAGTCCCCCACAACAAAGAATATTCAACCCAAAATGTTAATAGTGCTGAGGTTAAGAAACCTTGCTTCAGATGACTCCAGCCTCCAGTCTTTGAGCTGATTTCAAGTGGAGCAGAGACATGCTGGCCCTGCCAAACCCTGCCCAAATCACACGTCCATGAGGTGATTGTTTTGCAGAAATAAATAATGGGAACACCATGAAGTAAATGGAAGAAGTATGTCATTTCCTCAGATCTTTGTGACTCTGAAGCTCAAGCATCTTCCAGTGCTGCTTTGAAGGTACACGACAACAAAGAAAGAATAACAAAGCAGCTTTGGCCAAAGTGTAACTGAGACTTGGGCCCAGGAAAAGGAAAGATGATGATTACCAAGTAGAGAGCAAAAGAATTTTTCAGTGGGTAACTGTCCTCCACATTCCTAATCTCAAACTCAACTCTACTCCTCTCTTCTCTGGAAAACATGTGAGGAGAACTTGGTTTCCTGTTCACAAATTCCCTGCAAATAGACTTTTGAAGCTTTCCTTCTATCTCATGACCCCAAATACTCCTCTAATAGCTTATAACATGTGAGACACCCTAAAGAGGCTCAACCTTCCCCTAGCAAACTGTGAAAAGATTAAGTTTTCACAACTACATTCTCCCTAGAAGAAACTGATCAGTCAGGATCTTTTCTCAAACCACATCACATCCAACTTTGTTCATAAAAATTCTTTCAATAACCAACTGGTTTTCTAAGTACCTCATAACTTGGAAGTGGGACAGCATCCCAGTAATTCCAATCTGGTATCCGTGCTAAGAAAATAATCTGAAATTTAGACAAAGATATATGAGCAAAACTGTTCACTGTAAGATTATTTTAAGAATTAAAAACTGGACAAAATAAAAACTTCAAAATCCGACAATAAGGTAGTGGAAACATAAATTTTTGGTAGAAATCTACAGCAGAATATCACACAACCATAAACAAACTGTTCGTCTGGGCCTTGCTTCAAATCTTATTGGTCTACCTTCCACAGGCAATTGACTGACTCCCATGGCTATGATGAGCATTCCTGTTTCTCAAGACTAGATTTTGCTCCCATGTGCAGGCCCACATATGTGCATTTAAATGCCTCCTGGACACCTCTGCACTGATGGTGTTCAATATGTTTAAAGCCATCTTTCTTCAAAATTTCCTGTCCTACATTCTCTATTAAAGTGTCTGACAACACGTTCTACTTGATCCCAAGCAAGAAACACGGCCAACATCTGTGATTAATTCATCTCTTTCCTCCACGTCCCAAATCCAGCTCTCTAACTCAAGTGCTGCTCTTCTACCATCACCTCTTACATGAATTCCTACGTAGTTTCTAGCTAGATCACACATCCTTTCTAATCTATTCTCCAGGCTACAGCCAGAGTGATCCTTCTAAAACACAAACATGATCAGCATTCCCTTGCTAAGAGCCCTTTGTTATTCACCATTGTTTTAGAACGAAGCTCAAACTCCTCACTGGTTTGTTTTTCCTTACTAGGTTTTGAAAGGCCATTCATAACCAGATCCCTGCTTATCTCCCCAGCCTTGTCCCAGACCTTCTACCTCTCCAAATCTCTTTGCACTTTATACTCCATCCAGCTGTACCATTTGCAGTTTTGTTACTATACTGCATTAACACTTTTGGACCTTGAACACATACTCTTTACCTCTAACCGGATCACTTTTTATAGCCCATGCCTAATCCCAGTTGTTACTAATTTAGCTAAAGCCTACTTTTTCCTTCATTTACTTTCTGAAATTGACAAGCTCTTCTACCTCTGGGTCTTCTAGTATGTTGTTCCTTGTCCATGGAATTCCACTTCAGTACACACACACACACACACACACACACACACACACAAGCTTATTGACCTAGTACGGTGGCCATAAAAAGTACCTCTCATTTACAAAAAAAAAAAAAAAAAAGTACCTCTCAGGTCTCCTAGGGTATAAAATAAAATTGATTAATAGCTGCAGCTTCTTTGCTCTGAATCCAGGACAGCCTCCACACCAAGGCCACACTTCTTAGAGACTGCTCCAAGTCAATAGCAGGCCCGTTCCTGGAAGACATGAGTCTCCTCTGACAGACGACTTTGGTTCAAGGACTCCCATCAGCCTTGCCAAACGGTCTTAGAATTGTGCTACAGTCTGAGACCTTTCTTTCTTCCTTTCCTGCCCCCTTTAAAGAAATTGTATATGCTGGGTCATCTGATGACTCTCCTAGCTTCTTCAAAATCCCTCCCTGTTATCCTCATAGACATTCCCCTAGTAAATATCTTGCAAGTCTAATTTGTCTTGGCACCTACTTCTCAGAGGACTAATGTAAGTTGTATTGAGAGTTATCCATGAACACAGATGGGGATTAGGACTGCTTGACTCAGTACCTGACTCAGTACCTGATAGCATGGAAGACATCCTATTTGGTAGGTGGTGCATGCATCCTCCTGGGTAATATGTGATAAAAGGCGACAGCTCACTCAATAAATAGTTTACTAGTGGTGGCTTTGTGAAATGTCTTGGGAGAGGGATGCTGCTGCATGATTCACTGGCTTTGAGGAACATTTTTTTGAACATGGGCTGCATCACCCTGGCAAGGACCACATGAAATACGGCAAATTCACTGTAGGGGTAACCTTTAGATATCTGGAAAAAGTAACGACTGGTCTCCAGTGACACCAAAATGCCTGAGTTGTCCTGGCAGGTGACAGAAAAAAAAAGGAATAAAGAGGCAGGAGGATTTGGGCATGTTGCAAATATACAAAGGTCATCTGGAAAGTAGCCAGCATGTACTATAGAGGCATGTAATATATGGATTTTTTTCTGGACAGCTCTCATATATATTATTAAAGATAAGAAGACAACAGACTGTAAAGAAGGGTGCTGAGGACACACCGTTCACCAAGACCATTAAGAATTTGTTACTAATAGAGACACCAGCATCACTAAGCATCCAGTTGTAGGTGTCCCCTGCAGGGCAGTGCCAATGGTAAAAAAGAAAAACAAACAAACATACAAAAAACAGTCACTGTTATGGTTGAACACTTTAACAGCCATAACAGTGATGGTTTCTCGAAGTAATAGAAGCCGAGGGGCCACCATTCACCACTAGTGTTAATGACTAGCGGAGTTGGTAATCTGTGAGCCCTCTCAATCTGGAATTTAGATCTTCAGTACTGGGACATTGCCTTTCATACATTATTTAATAATTTACTTCTTCCTACATTATCTGTTCCTTTTTTTTTTTTCTGGAACTCCTTAATTCAGTGTTTTTTCTTTCTCGATTGATCCTCCACAAAATTTTTTAAAAAAATACGTTTATCCATTCCATTCCTGGGTGTTTTTGTGTTATGTACTTTTTTTATAACTCTTCCAATCCCTTGATTGTTTTGTTGTTGCTTCCTTGTTCTCATTTTTTAATTTCTAAAAGTTCTTCCTTGGTCTGGTTGTTCCTTTTATATATTACCCTATTATTATTTTATGGGTGCAATATCTTATCTTTCTGAGGATACAAAGTATGGGAGCTGTTTAACTTTATTTTTTTGTCTTTGTTTCCTCTGAGGATTTTGTTTATTTTCTTTTCTCTTTGGCCTCTCTATTTTTAAGTTTATGGTTTTGCTAAATTTTCTAGAAACTCTTCATATACCATGCATTTTTAAGAGAGATATTCCAAAAATACAGGTGGAGCTCTTCTAGCAGAAGCAAGTGGTGAGCTTTTAAATTGGTAAGCTCGGTTTTAGAGTGACTGGGCCTCGAGGAAGACAGCTTTTTAGGTAGCAGAGCCCAACTGTAACTGACATTAGGACCCCTTCTCAAGTTTCCAAGAGAGTAATCCTCATTTCGTTACCTGGGGTAGGTAAACGAATGGCCATTATGGGAAAGGTGTTGGAGGACACCCATGATTCAGGTTACGGACATCACTGACCCTTCTGTTGTCTACTTTACCCACCATCTGCTGTGCCTGGACTTCATTTCGCTGTCGCTCTCAGCCGGCGTCTCTGCTACAGTCCCCTTCCCTTACTGAGTCCATTACTGTTCCCCTGTTTGCTCTCTGTCTTCCCAGAATTCATCATCTCTCATCTGCTTTTGTCTTCCCTCTTGATCCATTTGTACTTGTAGTTCTATGCTTAAAAAAAATTTGTTACTGATATTTTAGAGAATTTTCCATAAGGAGAAGAGATAAATGCATCTATTCAGGCATACTCCCAGCTTTTTCTCTCTGGTTTTAAATGCTGCTTTTCATCATACACTAAAATTGACATATAATTGGCAATATTTTGAGGCATTCTAATCTATTCTGCTGTGCTATCTAATTATGTAAGCATGCCAGACTTCTGATCATCATGACTTTAAAATATATTTTCATATCTGGCAGTATAATTCCTAATCATAATTCTTCCTTTTTTTTTCATTTCAAATTTTTTCTTGGCTGTTTTTGCTTTTTAAACTTTAAAATCAAGTTGTATCAAATTTATAAACCAATTTGAGAAAATTTGTTTCTATTAGTGTCTCCACATTGAAGAACTTTGTATCAGTCTCTTTATTCAGTAAAGTTTTATGTTTTATTTTAAATCAGTACTGATTCATTCTTTATTCTTGTTTTTCATGTTTGCATTTTATTTTGAAAAGAAAGTTTTAAATCATATTTTCTAATGTGTTTTTGATGATACAATGAGAAACTACTAATTTTTTAAAAAAACTCATTTTATAATTTGAATTTAGTTTGCTAATTTTTTTCTATGTTTCCTTTTGAGTCACTTAGGTTTACTAGATACACAGTTTTATCATCTGCAAAAAAATGACAATGGTTGTCTGGCATCCAAGAATTACTTTTGTCAATTTTCCTGAGTGATTATACTAGTATCATTTGAATTGTAATATTAATAACAATGGTAGTAATAATAGACATTATTATATTGTTAAAGAGTTTCATAGGAATGCTGTTGGTGTTTTATTAAGAATAAATTTGGCAGTTTCAAAGAAATAATTTTTGTCACTTTGAGAACATGGTAACACAATTAATAAACACTTTTAGGAAATCCTCCCACCACTATCCAACCAGCTCTTGACTCTTTCCCACATCCAATCATCACCAAGACTTCACAATTATACGTCCAAAATCTCTCTCAAATCTGTCCTGCCTTTCCTCTTCTACTGTCGCTACCTTAGTTCCTGCTGCCACCTTCTTGCTCTTATTAAATGAACTTTTAACTGTCTGCCACCAGTGCTGAGCCCCTTCAGTTCATTCTCATATTGTGAAACCATTTATGTCACTTCCCCACTTAAAGTCTTTCCATGGCTCTCTATTGCTCTTAGAATAAAATTCAAACTGCTTAATATGACTTATCAGGAGCTGACTGATCTTGCCCTGCCTACCTCTCCAGCTTCATCTCTTTTCACTAGCCAAGTCTACCTCTACATTCCAGACTTGTGGTATTTTCTTTCAATGTGCAATCTTTGCCGACATCATTTCTTCTGCCCCAGACACCTTTTTTTCCTTCTTTGCTGGCTAACTCCCATTCTCCCTTCAGCAAACATTCCCAGACCCACCAGGCTGGGAGTGACACCCTTGATATATACCCCTCTTAGTGCCTGTAATTCTTCGACAGAAACCTTTTCACTCTGTATCACAATTACTTGTTACTGCCCTGTCTTCCTCACTATCACATAAACCACCTGAAACCAGGGACAGTACCCATCTTTTTCACTATTTTATGTACAGTACCTGATAGAGCACCTGGAATTAGTGTTCAATAAACATTTGTTAAATAAACTAATGTTTAATGAAGAAACAGATACTGAATCGGTCATAATATATTTTTTCTTTGACCTACTCATTCACAATATTAATATATTTTTTAATGTTACATCATTCTTATGACTAAAAAAACCTAACTGACTTTTATATAGTTGTTTCCTAATACAATGCTAAGTTCAATTACCTATTATTTAATAGGTTATTTTACATCTATTCTTCAGATTATTCTGTTTTTAATGATATAAATGTAAATATTATAATTTGATTTTATTATTTTTCTAAATTTTAAACTCAATAGGAACTACCATTCAATGCTATAGCCAGAATCTAATAAAATAGATACCTAATAAATATTTATTAAATGAATAAGTTGATTGGAAAGTTTTCCTTATTTTTATATGAGTTATGACTGAGTATATAACTTGAGAATTAGTTGTTCCTTGAAAATTGAAAGAACCAATATCCAACACACACTAACTTGAAAGTTTTCATGGGGCAGGAAGAATGAGAGAAGGAATTTGACAGTTCCTCTAATTTTCTCTGGTTTTTACTCTCTTAATATTTCTAGTTTCTCTTATTCAATCTATATATGTTTAGTGTCCAGAATAACATCCATTTAGTCCAAATGTGTAAGTTTATTCCTCTATCATAAACTATGTTTTCTTTGAAAAATACCAACACAGTAAAGTGAAAACTGCCAACAATCCATAAAAGTGATATAGGTAGAGATGATAGATAGATAGACAGATAGACAGATATACTTCATCTAATCCCAGCTCCTAGAAATAATCACATTTGTTGCTAACTCATTACTGATTATATACATTTTTTATCTACTTATTTAAACACTCATTCATATGTTATCAATCTTTCACTTTGTGGCTTGCTGAAAAAAGTTTCCCTATATCAAAGCTACAGAAATATTATCTCTATATTTTGTTTTAATACTTTTAGAGTTAAAAAATATTTGGATATTTAATTCCTCTGTAATTTATTTTTATATGGTGTAAGGTAGGGCTCTAACCTGACTACCTTTTGCTAATTATCCGACACCATTTATTGACTCCTTTACTTGGCTGGAATTAAATGCCACTTTCATCACTTCATTAGCTATTAGTTGCTTGTTACTTGTTTTATTATGTTAGTAGTGTGCTAGCAATGTTGGGAATCTAAGGATAACAGAATCTCTCTCTCTTAAACTAATATTGATGAAAATGTCCTTAGAATGCCATCACTTGGTTTCTGCTTTAATCCTCTGGGTCCAGGTTGCCTGGATTTGAATCAACGGTAGGCTGGAGGCAGCTCCAGCAGGCTTGTAGGAGAAAATTGCTTGCATCTCTTTTCAGCTCCACTCACAGTGTCAGTTGGTTGGTAGCTTAAAATGTATTGCGGTGGAAATACTTGCAAACACCAGAAATCAGAGTTTTGGGGAGGGAAGGGGCAGGGAGAAGGGGAGGACAGCTCTTTGTCAATCATTGCCAGGCATTTCCCAGCACACCACTAGTTTGTATCTTTGCTCTGTTGTTTACTAGATGACTGGGCAAGTTACCTATTTCTACCTCAATTTCCTCATCTGAAATGAAGACAATAATAATGATAATAATAATTCCCTTGTAGTTTGTTATGAGGAGTAAAGGAGTTAAAACATGGAAGGCATTTAAAATATTGTCAGATACATTATAATTTTCTGTTTTTCTAATTTATAATTATTTTTTTTATATCCTCATAGTGCCCTTCTTTCTGGTCTCCTTAGTCATGTTTTTCTAATTTGCACTGAATTTTTATTTCATTTATTTAAATTTTTATTTAATAATAGTTTTAAGACTATCTCTGCATTCATTTTTGGCCATAGTTTATACATTTCTTGCACATCTTTCTTATTATCATTTCATTTTACCTAGACTTTGAGTTGCAGGGTTTTTTTTTTTTTAACCTTATTACATTTTTTTGACATATAATTGTCATAAAATATACTATTAGTTTCAAGTGTACATTATAGTGACATATTTATATATATTGCAAAACAATTCCTATAGTAAGCCTAGTTACCATCTGTCACCATAAAAAGTTATTAAAATATGAGTTGCAAGTTTTATTTTCAGAGTAATATATGCACAGGGTTAAAATCTTAGCATTCTGAAAAACTATAAAGAACACTAACTATGCCCTCTCCGTCTCCACTAAAGTGCCACTATCGATAGCCATTTTAACCAATTTTAATGGCTCTTGTAATAATCTGTTTATCTCTATAATAAGATCACTAAATTTCTATTTCAAGAATCACAAAATTTAGATATCATCTGTTGACTTCTTGTTTTAATAGGGATATTTTTGTTAAATTTATTGGGGTGACATTGGTTAGTAAAATTACATAGGTCCAGGTGTACAGTTCTTTATTGTCTACATGTTACGTTGTGTTCTCACCACCCAGAATCATTTCTTTTTCTATCACCATATATTTGAATCCCCCTCCCTCCTTCCCTATGCTCTTCTCCCTTTCCTCTGGCAACTACTAAACTGTTGTCTGTATTCAATAATTTTTTCTCTTTTGATTTTTCATTTATTCTGTTCTTTAGATTCCTCATATAAGTGAGATCATATGGTATTTGTCTTTCTCAGCCTGACTTATTTTGCTAAGCGTGGTATCTTCTAGTTCCATCCATGTTGTTGCAAAAGGTTAAGATCTTCTTCTTCTTTATGGCTGAGTAATATTCCATTATGTAAAGGAACCACAGCTTCTTTATCCAATGATTTATCGATGGGCACCCTTTTGCACTGTTGGTGGTACAAATTTTCCAGCCACTATGGGAAACAGTATGAAGGTTCCTCAAAAAATTAAAAATGGAGCTACCTTATTACCCAGCAGTTCCACTCCTGGGTAGTTATCCAAAGAAATCCACAACACTAATTCAAAAAATATATATACACACCTGTTTATTGCAGCATTATTCATGATACATAGGAATTTAACACACTTTTATCACTCTCCCTTCCTTCTTCCTATTTTCTCGCCAGAATTATACCCCGATTTTCAGTTTCCATTTATAACAACATTTTTAAATCACCACTTCTTTTTCCAATAACAATATGCACAGCTTTAACTACTCTCTGTGTATTAAGAACATTATCATTGTCCATCTTTCCTTGACCTTCCAAATCCCAACTGGTGTTGGCTTTACTTTATTTTCCATTGTCTGTTTTATAACATTTTTATTTTCTTCTATTAATATTACCTTAGTTCCTCCATTGATTTGCCTAAAAACTGTCTGTTAAGATCCTAAAAGTTGAAAACCAATAATAGTGATTACATTGGTAATGACTAGGTAAATTTTTCAACAGTTGCTCTTTTTTTTTTTAACAGTTTTAATATCAGGTCACCCATGCAATCAAAGAGGAATATTGTTCTGCCAAGTTCAATTTTATTCCTTTTGTTTACACTCTACTGAGTGGCTCAACTCATGCCATTTGATGGCTATCTCTTTGGATCATGCCTTTCTTTCTCTTCTTTTTTTTTAACTTTAATTTCCTATTAGATTTTAATGTCTAATTTTGGCAAACAATTCAAAACAACAACCAAAAAGAAACAATTGAAATAGAAATAATTTCCACCACTTTATGATAAACAATAGTATTCTTTACATAAAAGTCAATTCTTAAAACCATCAAACTTCAGAACACAAAAATAAATTTGTTTATAGAGTTTACCCTTCTATTTCCAAAAGTGTTTATTTTAGAATAAGCATTCATCATGTAAAATTTAGCTGAATCAAATAAGTATAATAATTAACACACAATGCAAATACAAAGGCAGGCTGACAAATCTTGCCTCCACTGCAATACTCCTCTGTCACACCAGACATAATAAGGGATACAACTGGTTCTGTATAGCCACACAGCCCCACCACCACCACCCCCGACCCTGCACACACAAATGCCCCCACCCCCCACCCAGCGCACATCAAAATGGAAGTGCCCAGTCAACATGACCCTTCCAGCTGAGGCCTGAGATTTGAATTTTTTTCAGCTGAGGTGATCCCTTATGGCAGTATTCCATGAACTGCCTTCTGTTCTTGGGGTCATAATGATGGACCCAAGTTTCATCGCCTGTAATGATCTTCTTTAAGAACTCATCACCCTGAACAGACACTTCTCCCACAAAGATATACACATGGCCAACAGACATATGAAAAAAATACTCAACCTCATTAGTTAGTAGGGAAACACAAATCAAACCCACAATGAGATACCACCTCACACCTGTGAGAATGGCTGTTATCAACAAGACAAGGAATAACAAGTGCTGGAGAGGATGTGGAGAAAAAGGAAC
>PVJL010005802.1:0-102556 GCA_004026885.1 Lyroderma lyra
TGTTTATTTGGGGACTAGTGGGTTAAGGAGGGGAGAAAGGGGAGGGGTGGAAGAGGAGGGGAGGTGGGAGAGGAGGGGGGAAGCTAAATATAAGGTGATGGAAAGAGAAGTCACATTAGGTGGTGAACTTATTATACAACAAGTTGACAATGCACTGTAGAATTGTATGCCTAAAACCTGTGTAGTCCTTGCTAACAGATGTCACCCCAATAAGTCTAACAATAAAAATGAATTACAAAAAATAAAAAATAAAAAAATAAAAAACTTAAAAGTTTTTTTCCCCTCTTATCTTTCTAAAATTTTCTCTTTCTTTCCAAGAACTGTATTTTTTCTGCCCAAACACCCTTTGTCCTTCTCACACAGAGATAATTACTTCACAGACTATGCACCCTGCAAATATTTCTTCAATTGCAGATGCCACTTGCAATTTTAATGATTCCTTTTCACGTTCCTCTCATCTTGAAGGCAGGGACCATCTGCTGCTCTTCTCCGTGTTCCCAGTGTCCTTTTAGCATGGAGCTTAGTGCACAGCACTCCTTAATAAATGCTTGGTGAATTAAACATAGCAGGACCACTGGCTATAGCGTGAGAAATCCACATGTGAATTATTTCATTCTATCACATGTGTCATTCTCAGCTATTAAGCATGAGAAAAGATTTAAGGAATTATTTTAAAACAGCAATAGAGAGGTGAACAATTTAGTATGGCAGGAGTTGACAGATATTAATTATTTGGTACCTACCTAGGTGCTCATTCCAGCATTGATTTATATCTTTTATTTTCTTATCATGCCTAGAGTCCAGATGGAATTTTATTAATTCATCAAACAATGCAGCAGACCTGACTTGTATTGAAATCACTATAATTAGTATAATCTTAAAATAAAACAAATAAAATTACTAAATGGGCCTAGATATTTAGTTATGACTTTTTCAGTGCCTAATAAGTTTAAATGAGATAAAAGAGCAATATATGTCCTTATAATATAATGAATACATAACTTTTTGATAGCACCAGTTGATGTTACAGACTTTGCTTAACGTTTTGTTTTCTAGCACCTTTACTTGACCCAGATAATGTTTCATTTACAGAAAAATTTAATGGATTTTACCCCCAAAGCAAATATGTTTGTTATTTTGTTTCTAGATCCAGAGCCAGTTTGTCATGAATTTCAGTTTGTCTGAAACTTTCTGTTATTTTGATGAGGAGGCTCCAGTCTAGAGGGTCTTCTAAGAAAGCACTTTTCTTACAAACTGGAAGTAAGAGTGAGATAATATTAATAATAAACATTTATTAAGCATTTACACACCCAACACTGTGCTAGGTGCTTTACATTTAATCCTCATAGTGTTCTATGAATAGGTGTGATTGCTATCTTAACTTTATGACTATGGGAAGAGTCCGCATCTACTCTTAGACCCTGTTCTTATAGAAGTTAGTCTAAGTATCTGTGGGATGGCCACACATTATTGTTAAAAGTTATGATGAACATTTGCTGATTTAGGAAATTAAGTTTTTCCTTCATTATAGTTACCCTGCATGGAGGAACCATGCACTTAGGTACCAGTATTGCTATTGAACCTTGAGAAAGATCATATCCCTCACAACCATGGTCCATGTGGTCATTATTCTCTGGGGTGTTTGCTAAAAGCAAGAGCCTTTTTGTGTGGGGAAAGTCTTACCTTTGAAATATGTTCCTTTGGAGTGATACCTGGGCTTGGAGTTTAACCTTGCTACAACTTTTCCAGTGTGTTACAAAGGTCTTCTGGCAGTCCTATGCTCACCATGCCTAACTGCATCTCTGTCTGGCACATTCCACAAGAATAATATGGTTTTAGAAAGGCTATCATCCAGGGTGAGTACTTAAAAACATTGTAATCATCCAACACAACATAATTCAGCTACTTTTAAATGAGATTCTTTCTTTTTTAGTAGCTCTTTCTTAGAGTCTACTAGCAAGTTCTTCAGAGCTAGAAGATAGATAGATCAAGAGCTTTTGCTAACAGCAGAGGGGAATTTGATCACCAACATAAAATTGAATAACAAAATGCAGTCTGGAACCAAGTAGTTAAAAATATAGTTTTCATATACTTTAGATAATTATGCTAAGTACATTCATTTAATTTAATAACTATGAGTATGTTATTATAACTATGGATTAAAAATATATGTCTCACAATAAAAGTGTGGGAGAAAGCATTATAGAAAAATAAGAAACTGACTCATCATTTAATAAACTTCTAAAAGGAGAAAAATTCATTTTAGGCTGTAGAAATTCAAGGATTAAACATAAGCTTTTTCATCAGTTTTCCTTTTCATTTGAAGTACTTATGTAGATAATTCCATATGAATCTATTGAGGTTTCATTTCTTTATGCACAGTTGTATAAATTGGATAGGGAGAAGCAACTAAAAAATAATTATCAGGAAAATCTAGGTGTCTGCTTGTGTGTATGTGTATTCAACATTCCATTTCCAGAGTTTATATATATATAAACAAAGTAACATTTGAATGTAGTTCTTTGCACTCACATGTGAACATAATTACTCACTCCTTTAATGACTATCAATTAAAAACCTAATATATGCCAGACACTATTCCAGGCACTTGAGATCCATTGATAAACACAGTAGCCCCAAATCCCTGACACTGCAAAGCATACATTCTAGTGAAAGAAGAGAGGCAACAAACAAAAAACATAATGAAAAGTAAATTACATGGTGTGTTAATATATAAATATTATTGAAAATTAGATCAGGTTAAAGAGGACTAGGGTGTTGGGAATTGCATGAGCTCAGAGAACTCACTGAGAAGGTGAAATTTGAACAAGCACTTGAAGGAGCAGAGGGTGTTTGCCTTGAAGATTCCTAGAGTGATGGACACTCCAGATGAGGGAACGGCCAGTCCAAAGTCTACCATGGGCAGAAGAACACGGAGTGTGATATAATTTGACTTATATTTTTATAATATTCACATTGACTTTTATGCTGCAAATAGACTGTGTGTGTATGTTAAATGAGTGGAATTTCTAGGTTTTCTTGAAGAAATAATAGCAGCTACTTTCAGAGTAATAACAGTGGATTCTAGATTTATTTTGAAAGTTAAGCCAAATAGATATCCTCAGATTGGGCGCATGGTGTGGAAGAAAGATTCTTCCAAGGTGTTGGGCCTGAGCAGCTGAAGGGTGAAGCATCTTTAGCTGGTACAGGGAAGACTGTGGGAATCAGAGTGAGGGTGGAGGGAGGAGGAGAATATCAGTTATGGGCAGAATTAGCTTTAGATGTTCATTCAACATCTAAGTCAGTGGGATATAATCTTTTCGCATTAGGAATAATCGTACTTGGCACAAGACCACCCTGCCCTCTCCAATCCATGACCGACATTCCCAATTAATAAGTCCTTCATTTGTGCTAGCTTAAAGGAGCTCAGGCTCTTTCCTAACACAGAGACATCTATAATCAGTACTTCCTGACTGAAATTTGAGAGTAAGAGGAACCTTATTGATTTTCTTGCTGGACTACATCTAAAGACAACCAGATTCTCCAGGTCATGTCATCATTGTAGCTAACAATTTCTTTTAAATACAATCATGTGCCATATCACATTTTGGTCAATGATAGATCATATAGATGATTATGATCCTGAATGATTACAATGGAGCTGAAAATTTTCTATTGTCTGATGATGTCATTACCATCTTAACATTGTAGTGTAATGAATTACATTTTGTTAGTGACACTGGTATAAACAAACCTACTTTGCTGCCAGTCCTACAAAAATATAACACATATACTGATATACAGTACATAATTTGATAATGATAATAAATGACTATGTGACTTGTTTATTATGTATTTACTATACTTTTTGTCATTATTTTAGAGTATACTCTTTCTATTTATAAAAAAAGTTTGCTGTAAACAGCATGGAGTGTTATATAGGCAGAAGCCTCATGCATTTGATTGCACAATTTTCTCTTGTGCTTAATTTAATCTCATGTTGTTCTGTACAGTAATACGCTATTCAGATTTGTACCCTAGGAGCAATAGGCTTTACCATATATCCTAGGTGTATAGTAGGCTATATAGCATCTAGGTTTGTTTAAGTGCACTCTATGGTGTTTGCATGAGGAAGCTACCTGATGATGTACTTCTCAGAACCTATTCTCAATCATTAAGTGGTATGCAACTGTATACACTTTATTATTATCTAAATGAGGAGAGACTTGGTACTAAAGCCAAGTTATTTCCATTGATAACTTGTCATTTCTTTGTGGAATAACTGTGGCTTTCTACATTATCCTGGGATGGAAAGGAGCAATATGGTGTCCTATAAATCTGTCTCAGGCCTGCCTGACAGCAGACTTTTTTCTGAACTGCTTTGTAGGTGTCACCCTATTCTTTTTAGCAACTTAACTTGTTTTTCCTTTTGTAGAGTGAGAGAAAGTAAAAGAGGTATCCTGGATTTTGACAGTGATCAAGGCATTTTTGATGTAAGAGAAGGCTACCCTTCTGATTTTTCAATGAGAAAACACTTTTATTGCTGGAATGAGGAAGATAAAGGTCTGATTCCCTTTTACCTATTAAAACTCTGTGTCTTGAATGTTCTTCCCATTCCTCCCACAGAGCAAACAGTACTCTCTCCACCATCTACCAGAATGTAACAAAGGTTAAGTGAGAGTTCACAGTAAATTTCTTCCCCAGCACCTAGATTCCAGAGAGTAGGGTAGTTAAAAAATAATAATAATAATTGAAACAAAGTCTAAAAGGCATGCTGTAAAAATACATTGCATTTTTATTTCAAAAGGAATTTATTATGTGTATCCAGACTTTCGTTCAGTTAAAGAAAAATGTTTTATATTTTTTTGAGGGTGGCAATAATCCTTCTCATAATGTGACAAGAAATATATGTACAATTCATCCTGGTTAGTAGGTTGTCTTTTTTGTTTTGTTTGCAGCATATAAACACAGGTGTCAGGAGAGAGTCCCTTTGTCTGTTAATCTGAGTATGGGAAATTGCTGACACAGCAGCTAAGAGATCTGTATCACCTGGCCGCAAACTTGTTCTTTCCCAGTTTAGAGAAAAGTTTATTTATTTTTTTTTGTCTAAATACAAATCAATAAAAAGAGAACATTAGAATGATTTAGAATTGTAACCACTTGTGTTAAGACAAAAACTTCTTTTGATTATGAAATATTGCTCAGAATTCACTCATTTAGTAGAAATACAACTGTCTTCTTTTCCATTATTCTAAATTTATGTCTAAAAAAAGGAAAAATGTGCCTACTAATGAATTTCCATATAAGTCAGTTGTTTCTTTAAAAATTAATTATTTTACAATTAACATATGTGCATGAGATTCTTTAGTAGTAAAATAACATTTTAATAGAACTAACCAATTAGGTTGTACTTCCCATTGGGGATTACATGTCCTAAAGAAGCCAAAAATGTCACTCTGCCAATTTGTACCTACAAGATGTGGTAAAAAAATTCATGGAATAAAGGAGAAAACTGTTTTTTCGTTTCAATATATTCACCTTTAACCCTAATAGACTTTTTAGATCTTTCAGTAAATTTATTTATACCCTCAAAAAATGTTTTGTTTTTATATCTCAAAATTGCAGCTTTAACCTCTTCATTGTCTGTAAATTTTATTTCTTGAAGCTATTTTTTCATATTTTGAGACAAATAATAATCAGACAGAGTTAGATCTAGGCTGTAGGGAGGGTGGTTTAATGTTTGGAAGCCACAGTCATGAGGAGTAGCCACACAACATTGCTCTCGTGCACTGGCATGTTGTCATGAAAAAGCAGCATCCCTTTGGTTCATTTTCCTCTTCTTTTCTCCTTCACAGACTTTTTAAAACCTTTTTCAGCAGACTTGAATAGTACTCACCAGTTATTGTGACACCGTTATCCTTGTAATCAATCGCAGAATACCCTCCATATCCCAAAAAGCAGTAGCCAAGATTTTTTGAGCCAATTGTAACACCTTAAACATCTTAGCAGGTGGCACGCCTTTTTCATGCCACTTTATGTACTCCTGCTTTGACTCAGGCTCATAACGATGAACTCAAGTTTCAACAATCCAGTTTAAAGCTTCATCTTTGTTGTCTCTGCAGAGATCCAAAAACTGTCATGAATACTCAAGGTGGTGGTGTTTTTGAAACAATGTGAGGATTTTTGGTACCCATCTTGCACTGACTTTCGACATTTTTAGATGCTGATGGGGAATATTCAAAATGGTTGTAAGTGATACTCCAACCATTTCTGCAAACTGCTTTTTATTCAAGCTGGCATCTTCCACTACAAGTTTTCAACTTTTTTTTACAATGTTTGTGGAAGTGGTCTCAATACGGCATCCTGGATGAAGGTAGTCATCAATCCACTCTCTGCCTTGTTTGAAAAGGCCATACCACTTTTAAACCATGGATTTCCTAGGTAACAGTCCCTGTAAGGCACTAACATCTCTTCTAAAATGGTTTGAGGTATTTTCTCTAGTTTTATGAGAAACTTAATGATAGTGGAAAATTCAATTTTATTCATATTTGGGGTTTTCTTCATATTTGACATGCTTCTTTGGTGATATCTGAGGGACATGAATGCAAGTAGGCTGAAATTTAACACATATACTAGTAATAAGTCACACAATCAAAGTGTGTGCACTAGTACTCTCTCCTCTCTGATAACCCCTCAATCCATGAATTTTTTGATCACCCCTCATATTAGGTTCTGTGGTTAGCAACATTAAAGAGGTAGAATGACATGGTAATCAGGATGAAAAACATTCTTAAGATCAATGATAAAGTGTAAAAACATTCCTGTTGCTGGACACATTTCAGTTTGATAGCTTATTTTTTTATACATATTATGGAGAGAAGACAAAATAAGAAAAGAGAAATATGAATTCACTTCTATTAAATTTGGATTATCATGTTACAGATTTCACTATAATCATGATGTAAAACTTAGTGAGTATATATTTATTCAAATAAGTGTTACCTATTTTGAAATAACTTCCTTGGGCTGTTCCTATTCTTTTTTTAAAATTACCTTTACATTCTCCAACCTCAGTAGTAAGGAGAGTCTATCTTCTGAGGATAGCTTTCTGGAAGCACTTCATTCAGAAGAGCAGCATCAGAATTACCTGGAGGGCTTAGAGGTTCTGATTTAGTAAGCCTGAGTTGAAATATGAAAAGTAGCATTTTTAACAAGTTCCTAGATGACACAAATGCTGCTAAGATAGGGACAACACTTTGAGAACTACTGACATAATATGTGATATTGAAATAATCATCCTGGCTTTATTTTGAATTTATAAACTTGTTTTAAAAGCAGTTCTGAAAAGTTCTCCAAATTTAGTATTAGAAAAAGTTTAAAACCTCTGTAAGTCACTGCTCTACATAAGTAAATACTCTGTGGATATGGTCGCATTTGCTTATAAACAAATAGCCCCAGGACATCATGGCTCCCCATGGAATGCTGACCAAAACTAGCTTGGTAGGAGGCTGGGGTATGGCTTACAAATACTTCCCACAGGGTCACTGCCACCTAGCCTCCTCTTATTTGTGTGTCACAAGAACAGGGAGAGATCATTTGAGATTTACCTTCTTAAAATCCAAAAGTTTTACAACGAACTTATCATGCATTGTAATCTTTCCATCCAAGAAAAAAGAATAGACTTGAAGAACTAATTCTGGGAAAATTAGAGTGAAAATGATACTAATAAATCTTTCCTATAAAAATTCTTCAAATGCCTTTTTATTAGACATTATTATGTTTCTTGTCTGTTGTACGCTGCTTCATGAGGGCAGAAATCATTTTTGTCATGGTAACTGTTGTGTATTTCATCCATCAAATGGTGCCCAGAACAGAATATGCACTCTATTTTGAAGACTAAAGTTCAATCTTTGGCACATAAGTCTCACGATCTGTACCTTTCTTACTTATCACTATACCTTTTTCACACAATATCTTGGATTATCTAGCAAAACTGATTTTACTTAGTGTCCTAAAAGCACCAGGCTCTTTGTCACACTGACATAGAATCAAACGACAGTCTTATTTTTACTATTTGTTGACAAGTATTATGACTTTTGGGGAAATAATTTAAAATTGACTGAGCTTGAGCTAGTAATTTGCTCTTAGGTTTTAAAGACAGTTATTTAATATTTTGCCTATATACTTAAAACAGATTATTGGTTAAGAAAAAGGATAACAACTTTATATATAGAAAACAAAGCATTTTAAGGATATTTCAAGGGAAAGATTTCTAGTCAAGATGGCAGAGTAAGTAAATACTGTGCTCATCTTGTCTTAGGACCATATCAGTTACAACTAAACTATGGAACAACAGTCATTGAGAATCACCTGAATTCTAGCTGAACTGAAACCCTATGACTACAGACATACAGACAAAGCCACTTTGAGACTGGTAGGAAGAGCAGAGACACAGAACAGGCTGGTTCCACACCCACATGTGACCACTAAAAAATTAGGAGGGATACTGAGGCTGCAGATGTCTCTGCAGAGGAGCAAAGGATCCCAGCCCCATACCAGGCTACCCAGCCAGGTTTCCAGTGCCTGGAATAGAAGTCTCCTAACTTCTGACTTTGAAAACCAGAGGAGGCCTTGGCTGAGTGACACAAAGGGCAGCTGCAGTCCTATGTGCTCCTCTTAAAGGACTTGCACACAGCTTTACTTACTGATTATCATGTCCCCTGAGCTACAGTGCTAGGGAAACAGCTCAAAAGGTACCAGAGACATACAGGGAGGAACTGAGTTGTCTAGCCTCAGGGTGACCACTGGAGTAGCAGCTTTCTTCTAAACCGAGGAGATGGCAGAAATCATTGTCTTTTTGTTGAGCCCTCTCCTTCCCTACCTATAGACACAGTCAGGCACTATATCTGAGTTCCCATTAAACCGGCAATCACGTTCTCTCTGCCCCACCCTAGTGATTCCCTGAGACCCTGCCCCACCAAACTTTTGGTCACATATACCCAAGACACTTCTAGTGGATTTTCCTTACAAACAACCTGTCTTAGCTCCTGCAGCAGGCTTTCATAAAATCTTTCCAAGGTTCACAAAAACCAAACTAGCAGCATTTGGCTTTGGCATGTCCCATACCTCTGGCTAAGCAGCCCTAAGCACAGCACTAGTGACTGCTGGCCTTGGTTTGCAGATTGACCTCTCCAGGAACCTCCAAGACCAGCATAAGCTGCAGCCATATGCAGATTGCTTTGTGCTTCATACTCAGTGGTCCCAGGCATGGAACAGACTGCAGCTGACTCAGGAGGCCCCAAAGTTGACTTGCTGAAAGCCAGCTTTGGACCAACCCCAAGTATCACTAGGCCCCTTCCTAAAACAACATACCCAAAAGGCAGACTAGGCAAGCACCAGAGCCTTGCTAAAGTGAACTCTGCTTTGTAGGGTCAGCCCTTGGACCACAGCTCCCGATCTGCAGTTCTCACAACCAATAAGTCCAAGTGTCAATCTCTCTCATTGATGTGCAAAAAGAAACAGAGGCTAAGCTACAACACCAAGGAGGGCACACACACAACTGACACATAGACACACCTGGAGCACCCAGTTATGGTGAACGTAAAGACTTGCACCACTGTGTCCCACTATACTGTATAAGGTTATACTAAAATTAGAAGACATAGCAGAATTACATAATATATAGAAACAAACACAGGAAGGCAGCCCAAATGAAGAGACAAAGAATCAAGTTTCAAGTGAAAGAACTGAACAAAGCTCCAGAAAAAAAACTAAACAAAATGGAGACAAGCAATCCACCAGATGATGAGTTCTGAACACTGTTTATAAAAAGGCTCAGTGATCTCAGAGAGAACTTCAACAAAGACATCCGAAAAAATGGAGATAGAAAACATAAAAATGAGCCAGTCAGAAATAAAGAATACAATAACTAAAATGAAGACTACATTAGATAGAATCAACAGTAAAGGATCAAATCAACAATTTTGAAGATAAAGTAACAGAAAACACCCAGTCAGAACAGAAAAAAAAAAGAATTTAAAAAAATGGCCTCTGGGACAACATCAATTACAATAACATTTGCATCATAAGGGTACCAGAAAAAGGAAAAAGAAAGCAAGAAATTGAAAACCTAGGTGAAGAACTAATGACTGAAAAATTCCCTAAGTTGGTGAAGAAAATTGATATACAAGCTCAGGAAGAGCAGAGAGTCCCAAACAAGATGGCTTCAAAGAGGCTCACACCAAAACATATAATAATTAAAATGCCAAAGGCTAAAGACAAAGAAAGCACCTTAAAAGAAGCAAGAGAAAAGTAGTTACTTATCTTCAAGAGAGCTCTCACACATGTAACACTGTGAGCTGATTTCTCAACAGAAACTTTGCAGGCCAGAAGAGACTGACATGGAGTATTTAAAGTGATGAAAAACAAGGACCTACAACCAAGATTACTCTACCCAGCAAAGCTGTCATTTAGAATCCAAGATAAAGAGGTTCCCAGACAAGAAAAAGCTAAAGGAATAAATCTCCACCCAACCAATATTGTAAGGAGAGTTAGAGAGACTTCCTTAAGATGAAAAAAAGAAAGATAAAAATATGAATAATAAAATGACAACAGCTACATGTCTATCAACAACTACTTTTAGTGTAAATGAATCAAATGCTCCAATCAAAAGATAGGGTGGTTGAATGGATAAGAAATCAAGACCCTTACATATGCTGCCTACAAGAGACTCACTTCAGATTGAAAGGCATGCACAGCCTGAAAGTAAATGGATGGAAAAAGATATTTTATAAAAATAGACACAAAACAGAACAAAACAAAAGTTGGGATAGCAATACTTATACCAGACAAAATAGACTTTAAAACAAAGCCAACAACAAGAGACAAAGAAGGACCCAGTAATCCAAATTCTGAGTATTTATCCAAAACAAAAAAAACAAAAAAACAAAAACAAAAAAACAAACACTACTTTGAGGGGATGAATGAATCCATATTTTCATTACAGCATTGTTTACAATGGTCAAAATGTGGAGGCAGCCTGGGTGTCCGTGGATGCATGAATGGATAAATAAGAGGAGGTACATATATAAAATGGAGTATTGATTAGCCATAGAAGGAAATGGGTTCTTGCCATCTGCAATGGCAAGATGAACCTGGTGGGTATTGTTCTGTGTGGAATATTTCAACCAGGGAAAGACAAATAAATGCCTGTGATTTCATTTGTATGTGGAGTCTAGAGGACAAAATAAACACACAAATGAAACAGAAACAAACCCATAGATTCAGAGAACATTTTGATGGTTGTCAAAAGAAGCATGTTTGGGGCTGAGTAAAAAAAGGGGAAGGAATTAAAAAATACAAATTTGTTGTTACATAGTAGTCATGGGAATGTAAGGTATAGCATAAGAAATATAGTCAATAATATTATAATATGTATGTATTGTTTCAGATGGGTTTTAGATTTATCGGGGATAAAAGGAGTTGGGGAGCAGGGAGTGAAAGGTGATGGGATAATTTGTAGTTATTAGGATGGTGCAAAAATACTTGTATTTTCAGCCCATGAATTTTAAATCGTTAAAACTAAGCTCAAACACATCTTTATTAATCAAAATATAAACTATTGCAATCAACACATTTTTGCCAATGAGACATGTGTGCTCATTCCTACAGCCTAAAATTCCATGCCTCAGGATTCAATGAACTCTTGGAAAGCATTTTCTGCATCCTAGTGATTGTGTAAGCATTTTCCCTGCAAAAAGTTGTTGAGAAGGTTAAAGAAGTGATAGTCACTCGGCAAGAGGTCAGATGAATATGGCAGATGAGGCAAAATTTCGTAGCCCAGTTCATTCAACTTTTGAAGTGTTGGTTGTGTGACATGTGGTCAGGCATTGTGAAGAAGAACTGGGCCTTTTCTATTGACCAAAACTGGCTGGAGTCATTGAAGTGTTGGTGCATCTCATCAATTTGCTGAGCATACGTCTCAGATGTAATGGTTTCATGGGATTCACAAAACTGTAGTGGATCAGACTAGTGGCAGACCACCAAACAGTAACCATATTTTTGGTGCAAGTCTAGCTTTGGGAAGTGCTTTGGAGCTTCCTCCCTGTCCAACCATTGAGCTGGTTATCACTGGTTTTCATACAAAATCCACTTTTTGTCACATCACAGTGTGTTCAAGAAATGGTTCATCCTTGTTGCATGGAATAAGAGAAGACAATACTTCAAAATGACATTTTTTTTATTTTCAGTCAGTTCATGGAGCATCTACTTATCAAACTTTTTCACATTTTCAACTTGCTTCTAATGCCAAATGATCATAGAATGGTCGACATTGAGTTCTTTGGCAACTTCTCGTGTAGTTGTAAGAGGATCAGCTTTGACAATTTCTCTCAATTGGCCATTGTCAATTTTTGATGGCTGGCCACTGCGTTCCTCATCTTCAAGGCTCTCCTTTGCAAATCATGTGGTAATAACGAAGCATAGTTACAGGTGCGTACTAGATTAGTTAGGTGGGTCACTTCTTAAGTTGTACTTGTAAATGTCTAACTACTATGCTGTATACCTGAAATTAACATAAAATAGTATTGAATATCAAAATAAATAAATAAACTTTAAAAAAAGAAAACTCCCAGGGAGCAAGAAAGTTAATTAATAGGTACTCCAATCATCTCATGGCCAACTCTTCCAACTTTATTGGATCTGGCCAAAAAAAATAGTAGTTTGTCAACAATAAAAAAAAAAAACAAAAAAACAATTCCAGTGGGAACAGTAACTGAAAGACCAGTTGCTTCTGTTTTTGTCTAATCAAACTTGGGAAATGAGATGAAAGCACAGCATGAAAGCACTGAGTTCCTTGAGACAAAAATTGTTTAAGCAGAGGAAATATTTCAAAAGATGAGGACAACAAGCTAAGACTACTGATTCAACTCTGTGATAGTGATGTTTCTCCCAGCTCTCCTCATACTGCAGATACCCAGGATTTACAGGGCCATCACCCCTTTTGTTTAGCCTTATGACACAAATTCATACACAAAATCCTGGCCATTAATTTAGATCCTGAGTATACAGCAACTTGTAAAAAATATAAAATAATAACATTAGAAGTAACGAGGTTTTCTGTAGTGTAATGGGAGGCTACAGAAGAAGCAAGAGGGCCACAGAAACGAAATTACTCAGCAAGGCCTAAATTGGCCCAGTTTCTAAAAATTCCTACCTTTTTCGCTTTTTCTTCTGTATTTAATTTCTTAAATATTTCTTCCTAACAACTTTTAGATCTCTCTTCTCTGTAGAAAGTTTAAGATTTCCCATTTCTCTTTTTCTGCTTCTTCCATTATTGTCCCATTTGTACGTTGCCTGTGAATTCTTGCCTTGCATGCCCCTTGACTCAATTGATGAGGTTCTTTCTGTATCATTTGTTGTACTGTGCTGAAATAACCTCAGATTAGAGGATCAGGGGAATAACTTTTTTTTATGTTACATATATAACTTCTAAACTTTGAAAGTTGTAAACAGATAGACTTTCTGCGTAAAGTAGCATCACATGAAGACAAAACATAAAAGTATGGTATTTTCCACTAACATACCACAAGACTTGCCAATAAGAATACCAAACTCATACTTCATGACATACATAAATAATGTACTGAGTGGCAATTTGTTATAAGTGGAAGGAATATACATACCTAATTACCAACTTTTTTTGGACAAAACATATGCAAGTTTTATTTCTTCATGTCTCACGTTGTTAATTTTTAGTTTTTGCCCACTGACAGTCCTAATATCTTAGGCTATTTAATCATCACTTCTCACTGAGTCTAGAGCCATTGGTCACCTTGTTTATGACTTTATCATATGTCCCAGTGAAAGGTTTTCTGGGCTCTATCCATGTGCATGATCTCTCAGAGCACTTCTTTGTAACATTGTGTACCTGAAAGCTCTTCAAGAAGAAAATTGTAGCTTGTCATACCTTGAGGGTCCTAGATGAAGAGGTGGAGAATCCAAATCTTATTTAAGGAAAAAATATAGTCAGCTTATGGGTAACAGAGGTGTAATACACTGAGAATGAGCTTGTCTTGTGGATCTTGAGAGAGATGAATATGAGAGGAGACTTTATACATAAAGGATGAGGAAGAAAAAGTGTGGCTGCTAGTTGCCTCCATGAAAGTCATTGTCCCTTTCATCTTTTGATTGAAGAACTATTTGTTGTTGTTAAACACCAGATGCTATGTTAAGGGGATGAATCATGATCCACTTACATCATTCATGATATTCTCATTCTTTATCAAATGCTGGATGGACATGAAATTGTTTTTGTCAGATGACATGTGAGAAGCGTATTGGAGTGCGTATGGAAAACATTTTTCTCTCTGATTAAAAAAAAATGCTGCTGGGTAAAACCATTCTGTCCCTAGCTTTGGTTCTGAAAGTACTTGCATGTGCTTGAAGCTACTGTTGCTCTGAAAATAATGGAGAAAAATCTAAAGAACCTCAATCTTTGACTATATCACTGAACTGCTGCACCATTTTAGAATCACCTACCAAGTGATATATTAAAATTGTTCTCACTTATATAGACAATAAAGAGAACAGGTCCAGATTAATATTAACCCCTTTTCTTTATTCTTTTCTTATATAAAACCTAGTCTTCCTTCAGGATCTGGATTAAGTTACACCTCCTCTCAGATAACTTTTTAACCACTTCAGAATAAATTAATAATTTTCTTTATATGAATTCCTGAAGTTTTATTGCTTGGGCATTTAATCTCATATTTATATGATCTTTGCATCTTCAATAGGGTTAAATAATCGTTAGGAGACAGAATTTACAACCTAAGTCATCTTTTTTTTTTTTAATTAGAATTTTCATCCTGTGAAAACTACCTGTTAGGACCTCAATAAACATAGCATTAATAGCAAACAGTTACTGAGCCTTTATTTTGTGCTAGGTCATCTTGCTAAGCACTTCACAACACTTAATCCTCATTTATCCTCAGGCATTGAAACAGTTAACTCTCATGACTATATTGCAGATAGTACTGTTATATTCCACAGTGCTCTCCTAGGCTAGTTGGATGTTCATTAAATGCTGTTGTGCCATTATGTACTTTTTCTTCATAGCACTCATAGTTTCAGTTAAAAAACAAAGAAGCCAAGCATACATTTGGTCTCTAATTGTGCATTTCACCCTAAGTAAAATCCACGGATAATTTAAATCAACTACCCCCAGGTAGTTGTGTGTAGTAACCACAAATAATTGATAAAGTAATAAAGTAATACTATTTTTTTTTTCAGATTAGGAAACAGAGACTTAAAGCATGACACATCTGGCTCAAGTTCACACCATTGGGGCTACAGATCACAGTCATGCCAGGTTGTCTTTCCAGGGGCCCTGCTTATAATACTTATACCATGTTGCTTTCTACTGATTTGTGTTGTTTCAAACTCCACCTGAGGCTCTGAGTTTACCATTCCATTTTTTGTGTGGAAAACTAAGAAAACGTTTTAACTAGCCAGTGCAAAGCTTTCAGACTTCTGAAGTGAGCAACTAAGAAAGATAATGGTAGTGATATCACTATGATTTACTGAGCACTTCATTTTTTCTGGGTATATTACCTCCAATCCTCAAACTATCACGGCCAGTTAGGTTTTATTTCTTACACATAGAGGAAATTGATGCTCAAAGAGGCTAGAAAATATAGCTAAAATAGCATAGCTAACAAGTCATGGAGATGCATTAGGAACCAGGTCTACCTGAAAGTAAAATCCATGGACTTTCTACTCTGCCATGCTACAGCTGTCATCTATCAAACACCTAACTACAGGAACTTTTTAAGATATTTCTTTAATCATCAAAATAATCTTTAAGTATGCCTTTGACAAAATATCAGAGTAAGATAAGTAACAATGGTTACATATGAATGAATTATAAGCAAAATAAATACAAAAGTTGGTTTAGAGTCTGACAGAGGTTTCTAAAAACATATCAAATTTTCAAGGGCATTTTTGAAACTATTATGGATGTATGTTTAGGTTTATATTTAATCTCTATACTGGGATTAACAGGATAGCCAAGAACTTGAATAAGAAGTAAAATAAGGGAGCTGCGTGGACAAATAAGATTTTTCAAGCATTGATAAACTAGTTGCAGACATCCTCAAAGGCCAGACAATGATGGAATGTATAGAAACTCCAAGAGCAAAGCAATTGCATCCATTGGAGTCTGGCCATTTCTAAGAACATTTGACCCTTTTAAAGAAAACATATAATTCTGTAAAAGCTGATGTGGGAGAAACTGAATCTTCACATCTGGTGTTACAGGAACAAACGAGTTGTAATAGAAAATCTCATGAAGACTAGCGGCTTGCTTTTAAGCTACCATGTCTAACACAGCCTCATTGGCCACAACTACGTTCTTGATTCTCAGCCCCTTCCCATCAGACATCTGCTGTTGGAGATTTAATTGTATCTGTCACTTCAGTAATCATGGGCACGTGTATTTTCCAGAAGGAAGAGTTGAGGCTTCCAGTTTAGGTTGGATAATATAATGTGCAGCTGCTATAATGCTAACAAGATTTCATATCTCATCTCTAACCACTTTGCTAGTGATAGCCTAATGGCCACTGTCAGATATATTTCTCTCCCTAAATGCTCATGATGAAACCAAGAAAGGCAACACTCAGAAAATGAGCAGATGCTGAAAGCTGAAGAATTCTCTCTTCCTAGAGGACAAACAGCCCTAGGAAGCAAGGAGAGAAAAAAAATCATTATTGATTATTACAAACAGAATATTTGCTTTCCTTACTTATATTTAATGTATATTTTAATATTTCATTCTTGTTAAATATTTTGAACTAGTAATATGATTGAAAAATCTAATGAGAAATATTAAAAAGGACTGAGATTATTTAGCCTGAAAACAAAACAAGCAAACCAAAAAACATCACCTTGCCCTTGCAAATAAGATAATTTTGATGTAAGCCAGTCATTTAATCTGTCTAATTTCCAGGGTCTTATTTTTCCTAAAATAAAAGGCGTATTTACTAGATAATCTCTCAAGTCCCTCCTGATAAGGAACTCCACATCATCTTACTTCAACATTTTTAAGCTACCCACATAGATGTATGTGTCTAAAATATCATACCCAAATTATATTTAGCATACGAAATTACTTTGCCCATTTTTTCTAAATGCCATGGTTCTGAATACAGTGTAGTAAGTCACTCTGTAAGATAATGAACTAAAGAGGTTATTCTACTTTCAGTCATTCTAAGACAGAGTGTCAGCAAAGCTACAAGGTTATTCTCCAGAAACAGAACACAGCAATAGTTGTTTCACAGTTGATATTTATTTTTAATAATGCCACCCCAAGTTAAAGAGATCATTAACTAACTGCCAGGTGACATATTAACTTGGGTGATTCTGATAGATTTTAAACTTTAAGGAAGTTCTTAATAATTGAAAGGTAAACAGCGCAAGAAATATCACAGAATAATTCTAGAAGTGAAGAAAAAGATACATGCTTGTATTATTTTTCTGCCTTTTCCTCCAACATGCCATATGTTATACCTCTAGCATGGTAAACAAGATGCTTGTTATTGATTGGAGCCCAGGATTACACACACACACACACACACACACACACACACACACAGGAGTTATTAAGAGGGAATAAAAGACGTCTCCTATAAAAAGGTCCCTTTTTACAGGAATTTATAGCTCCCGTTTTCCCCCATATCACTCATAAAATTACAAATGCATAATTTATTTTGTAATTACTTGTTTAGTATCTGACCTTCTTTCATGTTCAAACCTGTATGGACATCTACCACTGTGCTTTATAGTTCACATATGTTCAAAATATTGATTGAAATTTAAAATAAAGGAGTGCATGCATTAATACCTTTTCTTTATTCATAAACTTTATCAATCACATGTACATTGTGTCTTTTCATCAACTATTCTTGAAGCATGATTAAATACACTGAAGAAAGATATTTTTGTTCAGAAAGCTTAATAAAATGATCAGTTTCACTCTAGAAGGTAAAAATTGACTTTACGGTGCATGGCTTGTAATTCATATATTATTGAACCCAATCACTATTCACATTTCCATTCTCTCTCTGTGTCATACACACATTCACTCTACACAATTGGTTCTTCGTAGTAGAATTATGGTACAAATCTATAGTGGTTCCTGTTCAATCCTCAAACCCCACTCTTTGGAAGAAACAGAAATTCCATTTTAAATGAGCAGTTGGTAGCCTTGTGAAAGTGATTTAGAGCTGCAGATATTTAAAGTTTGGCTGGTGCTATCCTCAATAGCACAATGAGGTAAAATATATTTTCTTTCACAGAACCCTGCATTTAAACCTGAGTGACTAAACAGTCACTAAATGACCTCATTTTGGGGTAAACATTAATGCCCCTGAAAATAAGAAAATTTTAAAAAATGGAGAACAGTATTTTAAGTATGCCTTTGACAAGGAAAAAAAAAATGAATTATCCTGCTTCCCCAGAATTAAATTTGCTGTGTCACTGCTTGCTTCATCTTCTTCTTGCTTTTGAGATGAAAGCTTAGAATAATCGAGCTTTTCAAGGGTCACATTTTGTTTGACTGAATTTCCCTTGAAGTAGTGGAAATACATCTATCTACTGTAGTTTTCTCTCAGCTGACAATGCTGTCGAGAGAAAACTCTATTGCTTTATATAAGAAGTAATATAAAGAACATGTTGCTCAGTATACAAATGCCAAACAAAAGCCAGTCTAAGAAATTCATCTTAAAAAAGCAATAGTCACACATTTGGAAAATATTTTTAAAAGTTGTTTTGTGTGTGTTCTTAAGTACTGTGTAAAAAAATGTAGGAAAAGTTTTCCCAGAATTTAAAACATTATCGTTCTTTAAGATTTTTAAAATATTGGGGGCTCCCTGGTGGTGTAGTGTCTAGGCTTTGGCACTCTCAACGCCATGGCCTGAGTTCGATTCCTAGCCAGGGAACCACAAAAAAAATGTTCTCACTGAAAAAACGGGAGTTAAATAATGTGCATCTCATGGTATTGTTGTGAAGAGTAGTTAAGACTGTATGTAAGAAGAATTTATCACAAAATCTAGGTCATGGAAGGTGCTTATGGTAGTTGAATTGCATTCATGGCATGTAAATTATGTGGAAAATCATGACTGTGGAGGACTCGGGAAAGTTGTCTAGTGGAATTTTGAAGCCATTTTTACCAATGAAGTAATAAATCAAAAATAGCATCATAGAATTCAGTCAATAGTTAATGCAGGTTCAAATATCCTTATGTGCTGGCTTTTGGTTATAAAACAGTGGTGTCCAACCTTTTGGCTTCCTTGGGCCACACCAGGAGAAGAATTGTCTTGGGTCACACAGAAAATACACTAACGCTAATGATAGCTGATGAGCTAAAAAAAAAAAGTCACAAAAATTTTTCATAATGTTTTAAGATTTTGTGTTGGGCCGTGTTCAAAGTCACCTGGGCTGCAGGTTGGACATGTCTATTGTAGACTTTATAGTAAAATAAAGCCAATGTGCTATTGAAACAGAACATTGAACTATTTTAATAATAAAACTATTATTCTAGAAATCTTGAATCCAATAATACTTCTTTAACAGCATAGAAAGTATGACAAATATTTTTTCAATGACTAATAATAATACAAACCTGAAATAATAGGAAACAAGAAGAAATATCAATAATTAGAACTGTGAGGCACATTGAAGAGTAGTCAAAACCTGTTTTAAATGAAAACATCAAATAATGAAAAAGATCAATTTTTCATAAGTTGAATGATAAATTAAATATACTTACAATAAAAATCTCAATAAACTATTTTTCTAGAACTTGATAAATTTTTGAAACCATGATCTAAAAAGTAATTATAAAAAATAGCTATGTGGAAATAGTTAAGAAAATGTGAAATGAAAGTGTACTAAAGAGAAAATAAATTTTATTGAAAATAAATATATATTATAGAGTGAGAATCTAAACTAGAGAAAACACGGTTTTAAGTTGCAGTAGATTTTATTTCTTATTGTTTTCTTTTCATTTGTGTGTCTATTCTACTTACATTTACTTTTAGTAAATTTTGCAGCATTTTTATTATAAAATTTATTTTTAGGTTTAAAATTAGTTATGTGATGAAACTTGTTGAAATATTACTGATTTCAATGCAAACCATCATTTGAACCATGATCATCTTTCTTGAAGCTACCTTTTCTCATTTCCTACTTCTTAAGAATATGTGTCTGTATTTTCTGACTTTGCTAATTACGACATTAGTGGTTTTAATCACAAAACATGACCTTTCTAAACTTCTGTTTTCTTTTCTCTTATATTAAGTGCAAATAAGAGTAACATCTGAGAATTATTATGATTGAGATAACTCATGTAAGTGGTTTATCACAGTACAAATCAAAAATCAATAAATGTCAGGCAATTAATACTGACAGTGGTACTAGAAGTAACAGTTTAGAGACTACCCTTTCTCCACTGTATTTATTTTGAATCTTTGTTGAAAGTTAACTAACCCTATCAGCTTACATCTATTTCAGGGCTTTCTATTCCATTCCAATCTGTGTGTCTAATCTTCTACCAGTAGCACACTATCTTGACAACTATGGCTTTGCAGCAGGAAACTTTGATATCAAGTAGATTGAAAACTTCATTTTAATTCTTTCAAAGTTGTTCTAGCTATTCTAGCTTATTTATCTTTCTATATAAATTTCATAATCCCGTCCCTCCCTAAGGAATAAAGAACTCTTTTTTTTTTTCCTTCTCCCAGCCATAGGGGCTTTTCTCCTATGCCCCAGAATGACTGGGCTTGCTCTTTTTTAGAGAAAATGAACCCATGTAGTGCTTTCTGCCTTTCCTGCAGCAGCAGACACTACCCATCCCCCCACCAGGCCTGCACCACTGAGAGAAGCTTTTTCCAGTCTTCTATTACAACCCCAGTTAGTCTTGTGACTACCTAGTGAAGGTCTGACAGTAGAGTCCGTGAGCAAGTGTAAACTCTCCTTTTGTCTGCAACAACTAGAGGTTTCGAGGTACAATTGATAGCCATTCTGAACCGTCTAGTAATATGTAATTTAAAATTTTCAGCTTAATTCTTACTCACTTTTATGATGGCTTTGTCTTCCTCCGAGCTTTGCCCCAGTTGAATCACAGATATGTCCTGTCTCCCCTTTACAGAATTCAGGGTATTTGGTTACCATGTAACATCAATTCTCAAATAAATATATGATTTTCTGTATATCCAGCTTCCGTGCTATAAGGGTAAGAATGATGCCCTATCCAGATCTCTACATCTTAAGCAGGAATATTTTTTCTTATCTAGGTAAACACCCTTGTTAATACATCCAGTTTTCTTCCTATTTATTATAGTTGTCTTTTCAGCTTAGTCTTTTTTCTCCACGTGGATTCTTGCATCAAATTTTAGTAGCCCTACCTCACTAAATTTTGTTGAGTTAATCAAATAATATTATGAATTGTGCATTAGAGGTCATTTTCAGCATTGTTCATTCATTTCTTTTGGATGTTCTCTTATTTTCTTAGTTCTGCTTGATTCCTTTTCATGATCCTTGTTTGACCTTAGATAAAGTGAAATTTCATTAGCTCAGTATTTGTACATTTCAGGATGTACTGCTTGACCCTGAATTAGGTTTCCATTCGGTTGTGTCACAGCCAAATCTCCTTTTAAAATCTATCAGTGGAAGTAGGTTTTGTGCACAGCAGCCCATTTGATTCCGAGTGTCTAACATGATTGGTGTAATGAGACGGCATCTCCTCTTTTTCCTAAGGTTTGTTCTCTGATATGCTGAACTACAAAAACACATACTCTTAGCATATATTAGCACATTAGGTAACATAATTTCCATACCAATTATCAGAGCTCCTATTTACACACTACTCTCCTTTATCCTCAAGAGGCATTATTTTCACTCTAAATTGCCTATTGTACTCAGCTACCTTATTTTCTACCGTTCTCTCTCTCTCTCTCTCTCTCTCTCTCTCTAAGTAAGGTGAAAAAACCAAAAAACTAACTTTAGAGGTGTCAAAAGGATGAAAATACTACTTTCTTTCCCTCTGATAGCAATTTCTTGAGAAGTAATTTCTAACAACGATTTTTTTATTGTTAGACTGATTGGGGTGACATCTGTTAGCAACGATTACATAGGTTTCAGGCATACAATTTAAAGTTTTGACTCTTCTTATTCCTTTGTCCTTCAGGAGGAACAGCCTATATGTGTCACAAATTAAAATCTGTATTTTCTCATAATTCAACTTGAATTACTTGTGGCAAGTAAAAATTTTCCACAACTTTTTATTTTTCCCTTAATGAGAGAACCAGACACTATTTTAAGCCATAAGTCCTGGTGTATCATTGGAAAAACAGAGTTGAATTGTGAGTTGGATTGAAATAAGATGGTTATATTTGGAAAGACCTATCACCTTAGACTTCTCAACATCTTGAAGGGTTACGTAGTATAAAGTTTCTAATGGGAAGAGAAAGAGGGCATGCTCTAGAAAAATTTATAATCTTCATTATAAGTTTTAAATCCACAGTTACTAATAAAATTATAAATGGGATTATTTTCTTGATTTCTCTTTCTGATAGTTTGCTGTTAGTGTACAGAAATGCAACTAGTTTTTGTATATTAATTTTGTATCCTGTAACTTTACTGAATTTTTTTTTATTTCTAATAATTTTTTGGTGGTGTCATTAGTGTTTTTGCATATAGTGCATGTCATCTGCAAATAGAGACAGTTGTACTTTTTCCTTTACAATTTAAATGCCTTTTCTTTCTTTTCCTTCCCTTATTGCTCTGACTTCAACTTCTAACATATTTGGAATAAAAGTGGCAATAATGGACTTCATTGTCTTGTTCCTGATCTTAGATGAAAAGTTTCCATCTTTTCATCATTAAATATGATGCTAGCTGTGAGTTTGTCATAGACGGCTTGTTATGTTTAAGTATATTTCCTCTATACCCACTGTGTTGAGAATTTTTATCATGAATGGATGTTGCATTTTTTGAATTTTTTTTCATATATTGAAATGATCATGTGATTTTTATCTTTTACTTTATTATTGTGGTGTATCATATTGATTGATTCATAGATACATTCCAGGGATAAATCTCACTTGATCAATCTGTATAATACTTTTAATTATTACTGTATATTCCTTGTGTACCTAATTGGATTATGAGAAATCATCAGTATTTTCCCTGTTTGTAAGAGACAGAGCCAATATTTAGAACCCAACACATTGAAAGCCTCCTTGCTCTCCTTTGTCTCTGAGCTAGTGATTCTCAGCTGGGAATGATTTAATTCCTCCAGGGGATATTTGGCAACCTATGGAGATATTTTTACTTATCACAAGTGGGGAATACTTCGGTATCTAGTGGGTAGAAGTAATACAAGATGTTAAACATCCTATTGTGCATAAGAAAGCTCCCCACAGCAAAGAATTATTTGACCCAAAATACTAACAATAGTGAGTTTGGGAAACTCTTTTCTAAGCTCATATTAAAGTTTTAGCTCTCTAAAGAGTACACGAACAAATGAGACCAAAAAGAGAAGGTTCTTTTTCCCCCACTAAGCTCCAGAGCAAAGAGGCCTAAGCTTCCTCTACTAGATCACCTTCACCTGTCTTATAGCACCAGCTTTAAGGGATACTCTACCCAACAAGAAGACCATCATAGGGAATATTAAAAAAAAAGAAAAAAGATTACTGCAATGAAGACACAAAATTTTTCTTTTTCTTAAAACTAAAAAAAAATATCTACTTCTATTGCTAAGACCTAAAGATGAAATAAAGGAAGATTTCCCTCTCCCAAGAGGTCAATGATTACCTTTATATATTTTCTTTTATTATCTCTTGGAAAGAACTTTAAGGACTTAAATATATTTTGTTCTTACCTAAAAACTTTTTCTTGATTAGTGTTTTCCTTGTAGCATATGATCTCCTTAACACAGTATGAGGAATATCTTACAAATAAGCCCTTTCTTGCTTCTTCGAACTCATTAACTGTTGTCTATTTCTGCCTATTCCATGGCTCATTCATACTAAACATAGGGCCTTTTCCCAGGTATATTATATATTAATTTAGCTTTCTTAGAGTTTCATTCACCTGGGAATGTTTTGAAGCCTGGAATGCCTGGCTTGATCACTCAAGACTCAAATTAAAGGGCATGGTATCTGCACAGCATTTTCAGCTCTTATTAGTCAGACTGAGCTCTTTTCCTTCTGTTGTCCCACAGTATGACAGCCTTGACTTGGTACTGATCCCATTCAGCTGTGTATTACACTTAGTTGTTTAATGTTAACTCCTAAAGAATAAAATCCCAACTGTTCATTTCTGTATACCCACAGTATCTTGCACAGTATGTATTCTACTATGTTGGTAAAACATTGGATTATGTAGTAGAAATGAAAAGAGAGGATACAAATAACCAATGGACTTTAATTAAATTGGTCTTCAGCTTGAAATTTAAAAAATTAATCATCCTAATAAGAAGGGGGAAGGCAGTAGCTCCTTGCCAATGTTATTATAACATGCATTTCAGAAGATGTTTGTTTTAATTGAATATGTTATCTGGGCTTAACAACTATTAGAAGTTAATGACTATAAGCAATCACGGAAGGAAAACTGGAAGATTCCCTCATAACAAATTGCTTATGGATTCCATTTCCCCTTTAAAGAACAGGTGATTGTGAGGGGAAGTCATGAACCAAGGATTGGGTGGAGACATTTAATAAGATGTTCCTATAGCTAACATTTAATTTTATCATTGCAGAAATCAGATGCATAAAAAACTTATAAAAATAATTGTAGGTAAAAATACCATAATTTAAAATATATTGGCATAATATTGTTTATTAATATGCTTTATATGATGAGGTTTATTATAGTCCCAAATCAAAACTTTTGTTCTTTTTTATCTTAAAATTAATAAAAAATTCGAAACAATGTATTTTGGCTAACTGCTAATGTTAAAAAAAAAACTGTTCTCTTATTTGCAGTATTTTCAGATGCAAAGTATTATTAGATGCATTTCCTCTTTGGCTGTGACTACTTGTAATAACTTCAGCTAATATACGAGAAATACATATGTTAGCCTTTGTTGTATTACATGTGTTAAGTGATTTAACCCTCACAACAACGCCATAAGGCAGTAGTTAGCAGATTGTCTACATAAAGAGCTAGATAATAAATATTTTAGACTTTACAAGCCATATAATCTGTCTCACCTATTCAATTTGCCACTGTAGTTCAAATGCAGCAATAGCATTATGTATAAATAAATGAGTCTTGCTGAATTCCAATAAAACTTTATTTATAAAAACATACAGTGGGTTAGGCTTGGCAATAAGTCATAGTTTGACAAACAGACTACAATGTAGAAGTCATTTTAAGTCCATATTTTACAAATTGAGACAATTTAAATGAGATTCAAATGTGAAAACAAAGTGATTCACTTTGCAAGTGTTAGAATTGTGATTAACCCAAGTAGTCTTGTTATGGAATTCTGTTCTCAAATATGGTATAGGCAGTCCTCACTTAATGACCAAGTTCTGTTCCTATGACTAGGTCATTAAGCAAATTGGTCAATAAGCAAGGAGCTTAAAGGCAGGCAGGTGTCTTGTGGTGTGTTTTGGCACCATAGGATATGTATGTTTCAATAGATATCATACGACACACACTTAGGAACAAAATACGTAGTCTTGTGTGATTGTGAATGCCTTATGTAATAAGTACTAACTCACTGTAGGAATGAGACAAAGACCGAGAAAGGGAATTCCAGAGTCTCTCACAGACTGAGAAAGGGGATTCCCCACACTGGAGAACTGGTCATAGGTCCAAGCAGTTGTTAAACAGGTAGGTTATTAAGTGAGAAGTGTCCGTAGTCACTAACCATATGTGACTATTGCGTACTTGAAGTATGGATAATCTGAACTGAATTATGCTCTAAATTGAAGTACACACCAAATTTCAAAGATTTAGTCAGAAAAACATGTATAATACACCAATAACTTTTATAATTACTGCATGTTGAACTGATAATAATTTGAATATATAGGGATAAATATATTCTTAAAATTAAGTTCATCTCTTTCTTTTTACTCATTTTAATATAACCATCAACTTTTTAAATAATCAGCCAGGGAACTACCCACATTTAAAAAAAAAAAAAAGAAATTATTTTAGTACTAAACCAAATACAAACTAGATTGTTTTAATTAAGATGTGAATTCCAAATTTCAGGGTAACCACTAAAATATAACTAAAAATTATAGCAAAGTAAATAAAATGATTGAAATGATACATTGGAAAAGATTTATTTAACATCAAATAAGGCAGTAATGAAGAAAAAGAGGAACAAAGACATAAAACACAAGAAACTAATAGCAAAATGGCAGATTTAATTCTACTTACCCATAGTTGCATTAAATATAAATGGATTAAACATACCGGATCTACTAATCAAAAGGCAGAGACTAGCAGAACAAATTTTTTAATGATGCAATCATATGCTACCTACAAGAGACACACTTCAAATTATAAAAATCTGTTCAAAGAGGAGGTATAAAAGAAAATGTATTATGCAAACAATCTCAAAAAGAGATCTCGTGATTGAAATCTGACAAAAATGGTTTTAAAACAAAAATTTTAGTAGCGACAAAGAGATATTTTATGATAATAAAGGGTCATTACATAAGCAAGACATAATGATTATAAACACATATGCACCTAATAACATAGTACCAAAAGACATGAAGAAAAACTTACAGTATTCAGGAGAGAAATACACAATTTACAATCATAATAGATTTTACTACCACACTTTCAATAATTTATAGAATGGGCAGAAGAGCAACAAGTGAATAGAAGACTTGGACACTACCATAAACCAATTATAACTATTAACTACAGTTCTATAAACTACATATTTATGAAACACTCCACCCACCAACAGAATATGTATTTTTCTCAAATGCACTTGTAACTTTACCCAAGATATCCTATATATTAGGACATAAAAAAGCCTTGATAAATTTAAAATAATTAAAATTACATAAAGTATATTTTTAGCCATAATTAATTTACATTGGAAATAATGAAAGAAATGTTAGGAATGCATGAATATGTGAAAATTTAAAAAAAAATGCTATCCTTAAAAACCAGTGGGTCAAAGAAAAAATCACAAGGGAAATTTTAAAAATGGTATAACTTTAGCCTGAAAATCCTATATATAAAGCAACATTCTACCATAAGAAACTATTAAGGGAAAAAAAAGCAAAGTGAACTTAAAGCAAACAGAAGAAGGAATGATACAGATTAGAAATAAACAATATAGGGAATACAAAACAATAGAAAACATCAATGATATCAAAGTTAGTTCTGTGGATGAAAAAGGGGCTCTATAATAAATATGACAAGCTCAGTGACACAGAGTAACCTCACAGGGCGATCTGAGCATAAATTTCTAATTAGGCTGGTGATGGTGGGTAGTCATGCCCCAAGCATGTACCTTCTTCAGTAAAAAATTTATCTGTGCCTTAAGCAATCCCTGTCCCTTGTTTCTGTGCAACTAGGTTAACACAATTCTGATATGCCTCTTTTGCAGACTCCTCAAAAGTATAACCACCTCAAGAAAGCACATAATCCTGTTAACTATTTTGTAACCAATCCCCACCTGTTTCTCCCACTTCCATATAATCTTCCTTATACTCCCCCCTTAATTCTAAATGCATAAAAGAAACTGCAAACTGTCATTCTGGGAAACATTTTTCAGTTTGTTGAGATCTTGCTCCCAAACGTATCATCTGTTTGGTTCAAATAAACTTCAACCAAGTCATATAAAATTTTTCTACAGGTTTAGACATGCTTATGTCAACAGTTCTTAAAAGATCAACAAAATTGACAAACCTGTAGCAAGAAAAAAAGAGAGAAGACACAATTACCAAAATCGGGAATGAAAGAGGAAATATTACTCATACTACTAACCTTATAGAAATTAAAATAAAAATTATTGTAAGGGAATACTATAAACACCTGTATACCAAAAAATTCAGAAACCTTGATGAAATAACCGAATCCTAGATAGACACAAATTACTGACACTGATTTAAGAAGAAATAGAGAATCTGAACATTCAGAAACAAGCAAAGGAATTGAATTATTTTAAAATTTAAAATTTTTTAAATTTCTTACAAAGAAAATTTAAAATTTTCAAGAAAGAAATTCAAAGCAGGATGATTTCACTGGTGGATTCTACTAACATTATAAGATTAATACTAGTCCACAATATATTATTACTAAAAAATTTAGAAGAGGAGGAAATACTTCTCATTTCATTTCATGAGGTCAATAATATCTCAAAAACAAAACCAAAGACAAAACAAGAAACAAAAACTATTCACTATATCTCATATGAATATAGATGTAAAATTTTTTAACAAAATAGTAGCAAACTGAATTCACAAAATATAAAAAAAATTATACATCCCAGCTGAGAGAAATTTAGCCCAGGAATGCAAGATTGGTGTACCGTTCAAAAACTGTTCAAGGTAATACAGCCTATTAAGAGATTAAAAGGCAAAAACACAAATATCTCAATGGGCAAAAAAAAAAAATCCAACACCTTTTTTTTTCAGTTTTTAGTTTCTGATAAACTTGTAAATAAAAAAGCTCTATTTCAAAATGAAAACAAAATCCTGGATCATATATGTTTATTGAGATTACATTTCTCTAAGTTACATACATGTTCTGTTTTAAGATGTTAACTAAATTTCTATGAAAAATATATATTTTAAATACCAAGAACATTATGGAGTTAGTGCAGAGACCTAAAGATAATCTAGTAGTCACTAAGGTTTTCTTAAATCTTCACTTTAGAGGCTGTTATTTCAAGCACAGGTAAGCAGGCAGTCTTTTGGATGCTCAAACACTGAACTCTCTGGTTGCTACCATTATCAGCTAGCTGTCTTGCAAACCAAAAGCCAGCCATTTTAAGCAGGTTTTAACTTGCAAACCTCAGTATGGATGAACCCTAAGAATGCAAGATTGTGAGGCTTTACAACCATCACGACTGTGGCTGAAGACTGTCCACGCCATTCTTCTGAAATGAGATCTCAAAGCAGTATAGTTCAAAATAAAAGATTTTAACAAAAAAAGAGCATATGCACAATTCCTTTACCCATTTGTGTGTCAACCATTCATTATAATAGTTAACTTTTCTGCTTGAAAAAATGCAATAGAAAACTAGACACAGTGTTTCACTATCTCGATTAATATTCACAATTACAGCAGCGACAACTCGGGAGACAGTGTCACCCTTGCTACCCAGAACCAGTTTATACTAAAATAAAGTTCTTTATACCAACTAATTGTTATTCACAACTACTGGCTAGTGCATATATGAATTAAAATTTCTAGATTTAGGGAGAAGCAAATGCTGCCCCTATTATCTACACTGCTTCTCCTGTTCCACAATTCATGCTTAGAAATCTGGGGGGATTTAGGCCTGCTGACCCTGTCCTCTTGAAGAAGTTTCCTGTTGTGCTGCTTTCTGCTTTAATACTGTCTGATCAAATGTGTACTCACATCGATGGTTCAGGGTCCTTAAAAGAATGTGAAATATTCTTTTTTTTTTTTCAAGAGCCTGGGGGAAGACTCTTTTTTTTTTTTTTTTGCTTTTTGGTATGTGGGTAGCTCCCTGACTGGGAATCGAACCCAGGCCGCAGCGCTGACAGTGCCAACGCCGAAGCCTTAAGCCACTACACCATCAGGGAACTCCTGAAATATTCTTTTAATTGAGGCTTCCTCAAAGGGCAGCCCCCCACAATGGTTTAAGTACATGGTAAATTCTGCAACAAACTCCTTACATAAAACTTCAACAGGAGTGAACATCTTCTTTTCACTAATGTTTTCATAATTTTGTTTCTTTGGTACAGCCTTTAGTCCTTACTTTGTGGCAGGCTGGTTCTATTAAAATGCATAAAAACATACATATCCTAATGATTCCATGTCATCTTGGAGACTGTTCAACACCAAGATGTGCACTGATGCGAGCACATCTGGCAGTGCCACTGAGATTTTATCTTCTCTGTATGGTATGTGTTGCCTCGTCCTGTTGTCTCTGTACTTTTTGGCCAAACCAAAATCAAAAAGAAATAACTTATTATGGTGACATCCAATACCCATTAGGAAGTTATCTGGCATAATGTGTCTGTGTATAAAATTATTTGCACTCACATATTCAATTCTACTGATCATTTGGTCAGCTAAGGTAAGTACAGTTTTTATTGTGTAGCTTCTTGAACCTTCTTGAAGAGGTCCCTGAGGCTGAGTCCAACAAGATCCACGATCTGCACACTGTAGTCTTTTTCCTGATCATACTACCGTATGTGGGGGATGCCAACTCCACCTTAAAGAATCCTATAGCTTGCTCTCATACAACAACTGTTGATGCCTGGTCTTCCAAGATTCTAGCTTCACTGGCATTTCCTTGCCATTGGTGATGTCGATCATCAGATAAATGTCTGGGAAGTAGCCAGATTCGATCTTCCATACCAGTTTATATTTCCTTCCTGATGATGAATTTGGCCTTGGAGCTGTTGCTTCTTGCCATCATGAGACAAAGATGGAGGCTGAGGCCAAGCCCTGTCACCTCTGAGAGGAGGCCAGAGGCCTCTGGGCTGGTCCCCAGAGCAAGGCTGAGGAGGAGGGCAGCAGGAAACAGGAAATGTTGGCTCTTGATATGACAGCTCACAGAATCGGCCAAGGGGAACGTAACCACTGCCTTTCAGTCTGGTTTCTTTTTGCCAGGCCGCAGTTTGTGAAGGGTTCTCACATTTACCAGTGTAAGAGCACTATGGACATTGAAATCAATAACTTCATTTTAAAAACCTGAGGACTCCATAGTTAGAACGCATGCAGTGAGGACGTGTCTGGATCCAGCAATAAGCAAGCCTATTCACATGCTGGGACCCCGCCAAGAAGACCCTACACCTACCATCTGGACTGGATAAGGTGTGTGAGAAGAGAGATAGAAGAGCAGGACTTGTGACTTGCGGATCACTCTGATTTCGCTGAGACCTCCTGCTGCTGAGGACTCAACCAAGGCAACTCCCGCAGGAGGCTCTGCCTGATGGGACACTTACCAGCTGTGGTCCCAGGACCAGCCTGAGCCCATTGTCTTTCAATGGACTAGTTCATTACTCACTGCCTCTGGACCCTGTATGCCTGTGCCTCTGTGTGTGTGTGTGTGTGTGTGTGTGTGTGTGTGTGAATTTAAAGTGTGAGTAAAGCATTTAAAAATATATTAACATAGTCTGCCTTGCCTCTGCCACAAATCGTGGGAGTCCCTTAAGAACCAAGGGAACGCCCAGGCTCAAGGGCCCCGCCTGGCCAGGTGGAGATTGGTTTTCTTTTGGGAATGCTCCTCCATAGGTTATTAGGCCATGATGCAGGAAAAGACTGCATCATGGCCGCTTTTATTTATTTATTTATTTATTTATTTATTTATTTATTTATTTATTTTTTAATTCATTTTTATTGTTAGACTTATTGGGGTGACATCTGTTAGCAAGGATTACATAGGTTTCAGGCATATAATTCTACAGTGCATTGTCAGCTTGTTGTATAGTAAGTTCACCACCTAATGTGACTTCTCTTTCCATCACCTTATATTTAGCTTCCCTCACGGCCATACCACCCTGAACACGCCCGATCTCGTCTGATCTCATGGCCGCTTTTAAAGCGCTGATGACAACCAGGCTGGGTCACTTGTTTCTGGGTGGTCACGGTTGCCTCACTTTCGCCTTGACCTTGCGGGCTGGAAAAGGGGTGTGGTGAATTAGGGCAGTGATACCGCTCCCACCACTGCTGGTGGCTCCCGCCCCAGAGGGACCTTTTTCACTCCACCGACATCACCGTCTTTTTCCTCTGGCTCCAGCCAAGGCAAAATGCTCTCGAACACCTTTTCGTGATTTAAAAAATGAAACAGAACAAAACTAGAAAGAATTTAGCCCAACCTGATAAAGTGTACCTACAAAAAATCCACAGCTATCGCTCAGTGATGGAAGACTCAATGATTACACCTTAAAATCAGTAACAAGACAACAAGGTTTGCTCTCACCATTTTTGTTCAACATTGTACTATAGGTACTAGCCAGTGCAAATAAGCAAGAAAAAGACATTTAAAAGGCATCCAGGGAGTTCCCTGGTGGTGTAGTGGCTTAAGGCTTTGGCGCTGGCGCTGTCAGCACTGTGACCTGTGTTCGATTCCCAGCCAGGGAGCTACCCACATACCAAAAAGCAAAAAAAAAACAAAAAAAACAAAACAAAACGTAAAAGGCATCCAGATTGGAAAGGCAGAAATTAAACACTTTTGTTTACCAATGATATTATCTTATACATAGAAATTTTAAGGAATCCACAATAAAAAAAACTATGATAAGTAGTGAAAAAGTTCATCTGGGTTGAAGGATATAAGATCAATATTTTAAAAAATCAATTGAATTTCTAAAAACTAACAGTAAATGACTAAAAATTAATTAAGAGAATATTGTAATCAATAAAAACATTAAAATAAAATTCGTAAGAATAAATATTGCAAAAGTTGTGCAAAACTTGTTATTGAAAATAAATTAGAGCCAAATATTATAAATGTAAAGCTATTCTATTATGGATGAACAAACAAGAAAATTACAAATTTAGAGGATGCAAATGTTTCAAAACCTGTTACATACAAAACTATAGTAATCAAGCGTATCAAGTCAGTTAACTAGGCATAGAAATAATCTTTTCAACAATGGTCTTGGAGCAACTAGATATCCACATAAAAAATGAAATTTGATTTCTGTCTCATACCGTATGAAGTGTTCACTCAGTAGTATCCATACATACAAAGTTAAGAACTGCAACGATATAAAAGTCTTAGAAAAAAATAGGACTGCATCTTTTAGACCTTGGGTTAGTCTATGGTTTCTTAAATATGAGAGGCAAAGCACAAGGGACAAAAGAAAAAGTTAATTTTTACTTCATTGAAATTAACTTTTGTGTTGCAAATACCACCAAGAAAGTGGTAAGGTGAGTCAGCTATTACTAGAACAAAGGGAGAAGATGGTGTTATCAGATCATCAACCATAGTTGGGTTCTCCATTAGGGCTGGGGCAAGACAGGAGAAACAACTAAAGTCAAGGAAACAAAAAAAAAAGTTATTGTCCACTGCCTGAGGCCGAGAGAGAGAAGAAACTGTCCCCTGGCTTTTCCCTTACTCCTGTCCTTCAATGTTATGCCAGTTCACTCCTATTAGCTGAACTCAAATAGAAGCAAGTGAACCTGGGAAGTAATAGTTTGAAAGAGCTGGGGTTTCCTTCAGCAGAATGCAACATATCAAGTGTGAGGGGACACATCCAAAAAGAAATAGAAAAACAAATACTTGGCAAGATATATCCTCCTCTGGATACAGGCACTTATTCTGCGATTTAATTATCAACATTTTACAATAGATATAATTTGATAATACAGAAATTTCATATTATAAATTTTTCTCCCCAGATCTATGTGAACAGCGTGAATTCTGTGTGTGTGTGTGTGTGTGTGTGTGTGTGTGTGTATGTTGTGTTTTTAATTACAAAAGAGCTTAGGGAGGTGAAGACAGAGGTGTTAGAGGCTTGGTTCCTACATAGAAATAATATCCTTCCACATCATATGTTAAAAGACATTAATAGTACCAATTCCATTATTGAAGGGAATTTAATATTAATAGTTCCCATTCTATTATTGAGAGGATTTAATGATATATGTAAAATTCCTAGTACAAGATCTGGCACATAGTGGTCAAAAATAGTAGTTACTTTCCCATTTTGCCTTATGATCCCATATAGCAGTCCTCCTAGAGGTGTTCTCTTTTTGGGTAATTTGTGGGCTGAAGCCGCAGAGTTAAAGTTGACGTCCTATTAAGATGCTCTTGAAAAAATTCACTATCTCATGATGATGCTCGGTATTCAACAAAAAGGCTGTTATTTCATCTGGCAACTTCCAAGACTGCTGCCTTGGCAAACAGAAGTAGATGCTGGGCTGTGTGATTTCCATTACATGGATCTCTGCTCAGTTGTGATTTACAATCTGGCTAATCTGTCATCCATTCACCACAAATCAAATACAGGTGTGCAAAATTAGTCCAAGACAGGGAGGCCATGACTAATGAACAAAAGTAAAACTGGTGTCATGGAGGATAGGAGCATGCTCCAAGTGTCAGCAGAAGGAGTTTTAAGCCCTTATAGATGATCTCCACTCTGTCATTAAAATACTAAATTCCTTTATAGAAGTTCATGAAGCAGTTGTATGGTTGCTACTAACAGCCAAAAGCACTGTTACTATCCTGTAAAATTAGTCATTTAATTGAACTAAATAATTTTTGCAGGGGTCTCCATTATCCTCACTGTGTTCACAGACCTCTTAATCCCTGGATCTGAATCAGTGCATCACGGCATGGGTTCAGGGAGGAAACACCCAGCATTGCTGTTAAGAAGACTTTTTGTGTGTGGAGCGTATAATTCAAGGTCATGTCCATTTGGGTTCATTAAAAATTCCACAGAATTATGAGACAGGATAGGGATGTTCACTCTCTGGTGTTCTGGATAACTTCCAGCTGGAAAATTACTTTCTGCCTGTAAAAATGATTCCCCTGCAGTTGCAGTTTGGCCAGGATCTTTATTTATTTATTTTCCCCACTTTCACTGGCATCTGTTGTGAGACTGGTACTGATTTCAAGGGGTCAAATGCTACCTGCTCTTTCTGGAGTAAATTTTTGCAAACACTCTCCACTACCCTGAGAATCCTCCTTAGACCCCAGGAGTTGGCAGTATTTATGTTGTATAATCACAACTTCTGCTTCTTTATTAGTAAAATATCTATTGGATTGTATTACATTACATGCATTTATGAAATTGCAATATTCTACAGCTCTTTTCATAACTGTGTTGATATGTATGTAAGAATGCCAGATAGATACACAAATATTATATTACAATAAATTGTTCATTTCTTTTCTATTTGTTTTATAGTTCTATAAGATATATTTATTTGCAAGACTTTACACATATATTGTTTCAGCACAGCATCTTTTATCAATGCCTGGTTTTGATCTGAACATCTTATGAAATTTATACAATACAATTATCTTTGAAGGTCAGAAATCGAAAAAGGATAATGTTGCTGCTATATCTTCTCTTATAGATAATTTTTTAATCAAGTGGATTGTCCCCCCTGGGTTTCTTGTTTAACACACTTGTGAAAACTAAATGGAAAAGCCATTGAAAATTCAGCTGGAGGTCGACTGTTATTTGATGATTTTAAAGTAGGAAAATATTCTTTCTCTTCTTTTTAAAGTGTTTTCCTTATTCCATGTGTTCCTTTCTTGTACTCTATTTTTAGAGAACAATATTTATCTTACGAAATCTAGATTCATAGATTGGTACACCTTAAGAAATTTTTTCTCCTGATGACCAGAGAGGTTTCATGATCAAAAAAGGTAACACAAATTTACTTTTAGATCCAGAGCATGCAGTATGCAGATGCTTTGGAAAGGGAGTCTTTCCCATATATACCTCCAATCAAAATAGTTAGGTTTAGTCACTTGAATATCCAGACCTATCTATGTCTGGTATCAAGATTGAGATTACACAATGTCAGACTTTGAAAGGCTACTAATGGTTACTTTCATCAATCTTTCATTAAGATAGATGGGGAAATTACATTGAAGTTAGTGGGTGAATGTCACAAAATAAAGAGCTGAAACTAGAATGTAAGTATCATTGTGACTTTTTTTCTACAGTGAAAATCTTTTTACATCTTCAAAAGATCAAAGCATTTATCTGGTGCTATCACGTTCTTTACCTTTTTCTCAATGCATTTTCTAGAATTATTGAAAGAGCATTTCTGTTATTATTCCCAAAGTTATAACTATTTTTTACTTTATTATATTGTTTGTTCCTAAGACTTTTTTTTAATCAAATAAGAGATAGGACTTATAATTTCCTATGGCATAAAAAGAACATACTATATATTATATTGTGTTCACTCAGAAAGCCAGAATTTGCAGTACAAAAGGAAAACATTGAGCTACAAAAGTTGTCAAAAATGGCATTTACACAATGATTCATGGCATTTAATCTATCAGTCTAGGCATGTAAAATTAGATGCTACAGTAAAGGGAGAAGCATGGCTTGTGATTTTGAAGAGTGGGCTGAGGTGGTGAATTGAGCTTGTGACCAGGGGCTTCATTTGAGAAGGTGAACACAGTTAAAGGGAAATTCACTTTATTCCATGGGAATTGCCAGTCTGGATTAGATTACAGTTCCATAAATTTTGGATATCTTCTCATAACAACAGAGGTTTAGTCCAAGAGCTCATTAAGAAGTCAGAATTTTTTCATTACATTTCAAGCCGAACAAACAGTGCAAATGAACGTTTATTACAAAAGACTTGAAAGGAAATGGAAAGTCTGAAAAAATGAATTTTTAGTTTTTTGCATAATCAGTTACACTATTCCTTTTGAATATGTGTATTATATGTACTATATATTAATAATATGATTTTATTAAATTGTATTTGGCTGTCTTTAAGAGAAAATCATGAAGCTCTTGTTGTTACAATAAATATATATGCCTTTTAAGAAAAGTAACTTTAAAAATACTTTTGTATGTAATTTTCACAGTGGCATGTAAATTGATAATTGAAAGTAAATATAAAAACATTCCTTAAATATAAAAATAAGAACATATTTTTAAATATAAAAAGATCAAAATTAAAAGTATAGAAAAAGACATGCAAACACTAAGCAAAATATTAATAGAACAGTAAAGTTATACTAATACCAAAGTAGATTTTGTTTACTTTGACACAAAGACGACATTCTAGAAATAAAGAATTATATTTTATGATAATAAAAAGATCAACTCATAAGAAAGATGTCACAATGTATAGTCCATATTTCTAATATGAGACCTTTAAAGTACTTTAAGTAAAAATGGACAAAATTAAAAGAAAGAGAAAATTAATGTAACATATAAAGGGCTTTAAAATAAAACTTTTTTCTATAGCTGATGGTATATTCAAACAGAAATTTAAAAAATATATAGATGATCTAAACAAGATTAATAAAATTATTCTGTCTTATAAAGAACATTAAACCCAACAATGACTAAAACACATTTTTATTAAGTGTACATAAAATATTTGCCAAAATGATAGTATGTTGAGTCCTAAAGTAAGGTCCAAAATTTTCAAAGCTTCAAAATAATTTTAAAGCATTTTATTTGACAACACAGAAATTATGCTGAAGTCAATTTAAATAAAAAATTTAATATTCCCAACTGTTGGAAATCAATCAATACTATCCTAAAACATATCACGAGTGAAAAAGGATATCACAAAACAATTAGAAATTAATTTGAATTAAAAGATAAACATAAAATATGTGAAAATTTATGGGATACAGTAAAATATATGCTTAAAGAGAAACCTTTCAATCAAGGGCATTAATTAGAAAAGAACAAAAAACCTTCGAAACGTTGTTAGTACTTTAAGATGGATTTAAAATTCTATCTCAAAGAATAACAAAGAAACTAAGAATTAGATCCAAAGAGAGTAAAATACAGATAATAAAAAGTACAGGTATATGTAAATAGAAAACAAACATACATAGAAAAGTCAACACCAAATTTGGGTGTTTTGATAACCCTAATGAAAATATTACATTGCTATTAAGATTAATCAAGGAATATTAAGAAGGAATAAATGCCTAATACCAGCAATAAAAAGTGCAACATGGTTATAGATTCTAAACATAATAAAATAATAAAAAATAAATATTGTAATGTTTTTTATGCCAGTAAAGTTGAAAATGCAGATAAGATAGAAAAAAATACAACTTAACAAAACTGAATTTGAGATGTCATTAAATGGTGGCACAAGAGGAGCTCCTAGAAAATTCTCCTGGAAGTTACAACAAATTGAACAACGTAATTCAACAAAGGATTTTCTACACAACACACAAACACAGCTAAGATACCCACTAATCACATCAAAATACTTGAAAGTGGACAAAAATTGGTGAACTGGGGAGGAAAGAAGGGGGAAGAAGAGACAGGGACTGGTGGACACAACCCAGGGCTCACTGACATCCCTTGAGAGAGGAAGAGAACAAAAGTGATGATGGGTGAACAACCTGGAGCTCACCCTGGTCCTGTGAGTTGTAAAAAGAAGTGGGGATTTCAGGATTCCCCGTCCTGGAGCTCATTTCAGTCCCAGAAGAGAAAATGAGTGAAAAGACAGTGGGTGGGTTGTCTCTGGCCATGAGCATTCCTGCCTGAGGGATCAGCATATAATATGACTGAATCTAACACTCAGAGCAGAGACCTAGGGGCAAAGACCAAATACAGAAGAGTATAAGCCCTTACTGCCCTCACTGCCAAGCAGAAAACAACGACACAATGCCTGGTTGCCTTCCCCCACCATCACAGAACTCTCCTTCCCCACACTCCTTCAGTGTTTTCACCCGCTCCAGCAAACCCTAGGGCAATGAGTGTCTGCTTAAAGAGCAGAATATCTGCAGCCCTGAGAAGTGGAAAAACTGCTTGAGTGGCAGATACACAGTGCAGTTAATTCTGGAGACGGTGGGGTGGGGGGGAAATATAAGGGTGAAATAGAAGCAGTCTGGCAGCTGCTATCATCCAGAGACACAAACACAACAGCTGTCTCTCTAAAGAAAACCCTGCCCCCACCCTTCTTGACAAAAACCAGTGGAGGTGCTCGGGGCAGTTGAGACACACAGGTGCCACAGCTTCTGGCTTCAGAGGGAGCACTGGGGTTCCAGAGGCTCAGAGCCCCATGGTACACCACATTCTCCCATTGAGCTGGTGCAGTGAGAGCAAAATGACCAGGTCAAAGAGAAGAAGCCCACCTGACAGGAAACTACACACATCGAGAAGGAGGATTAACATAAGAGAAAATAGAAAGATACAATGACATCCATTGGAAAAAGGAAAGAAAAACACCTTATCTACTGGCGTCAGAATCCACTCCTGAAAGATGTCCAGCAAGAGAAACAATCCAATGCTTAATATGATTAACCAAGTTAAGAAGACTTCTCAGAAAGAAAATGAAAAATCTCAGAAAATGAACTTAAAGACATAGGTATATGTGACTTAAATTACAGCAAATTTAAGATTGCAGTTCTGAAAAAACTCAATGAGATGCAAAGAAAACACAGATAGGCAGTGTAATGAACTTAGAAATAAAATCGACAAACAAAATGAGTATTTTACCAAAGAGACTGGAATGAAAAAAAACAAAACAATAGAAATTGTGGAGATAAAGAATTCAATAAAAGAGATAAGGAATAAAATAGCTAGCTTAGGAAACAAAGCTAACCATATGGAGTAAAGAATTAGTGATATCAAAGATAGAAAGGTGGAAATTACACAAATGGAAGAACGAGACTTGAAAATTTAAGTAAAAATGAAAAAACTGTACAAGAACTATCTAACTTTATCAGAAAAGCAATGTAAGAATAATGGGTATACCAGAAGAAGAAAGCAATAAGGAAACAGAGAATCTACTCAAATAGTCAACAAGAACTTCCCAAACTTATGGAAAGAACTGGATCCTTGAATTAAAAAAGCAAACAGAACACTTAGCTACCTGAATCCTAACAGAACTTATCCAAGGCACATATATTGAAGGTGTTAAAGATCAACAACAAAGAATTCTCAAGGCAACTAGGGAAAAGAAGACGGTAATCTATGAAGGGAAGCCCATTAGATATTATCAGTCTTCTTAGCAGGAACTCTACAAATCAGGAGGGAATGTAATAAAATATTCAAACTACTGAAAAAGAATTATTTATGCAGCAAAGCTATCCTTTAGCTATGAAGGAGGACTAAAGACCTCTCCAAGCATACAGGAGCTGAAGCAATTCTCTAGCAAAAGATTTCAATTACAGGAAATATCAAAGAAGGCTATTTGACCTGAAACAAAAAGTCAAAATAAATAAGCATAACTTAGGACAACAAAAGCTTAAAAGGAGAGGAAGTAAAGGTCTAAATTTCCAAGGGAGAATGAAGATAAGAATCATGTTTAAGATCAGGGGTTACTTTATACATATATATATTTACATAAATGTAATGGTAACCACTCAAAAAAAAATTCAGAACTCAGACACATAACATAAAAAAAGGAAACAAACCAAAAAAATGCATAGAACAATACCAAACTAAAATAACTGACAGAAACAAAAATGCAAAGAAATGATGAAGAAACTAAACTACCAGAAAACGAAAGATAAATTAGCTATAGGAAATCCTCATATATTGATCATCACCCTAACTGCAAATGGACTGAACTCACCAATAAAAAGGCACAGAGTAGCAGATTGGTTCAAATAACAAAAACAACTATATGCTGCCTCCAAGAGAAGCACTTCAGTTGCAAGGACAGATACAGTCTCAAATTGAAATGGTGAAAATCAACACTCCAAGCAAAGGACACCCAGAGAAAAGTAGGTGTAGCCATACTTATGTCTGATGAAACAGACTTTAGGATAAAAAAGGTAACAAGAGACAATGACGGGCACTTTGCAATAATAAAAGAAACCATACACCAAGAACATATGGCACTTGTTAATGTATATTGTGCTTCCAATCAGGAAGAACCAAAATTTACAAAGAAACTACTAACAGAACTAAAGGGAGAAACTGACAAAAACACAATTATACTAGGTTTCCTACACACCTCATTGACAGCCATGGATAGGTCATCTAAACAGAAAATCAATAAGGAAATATTAATTTTAAATGATATACTACAGCAAACGGATATAGTTGACATTTATAGATCACTTCATTCTAGAACACAAGACAATACATTTTTTTCTAACACACATAAAAAATTCTCAAAGATAAACCACATGCTGGGACATAAAATTAGCCTCAACAAATTTAAGAAGATTAAAATTATAGCAAGCATATTATTTGATCACAAAGCTTTGAAGTTGCAGATCAATTGCAAAACTAAAGCAAGAAAAAGTACATATACATGGAAATTAAACTTGCTATTAAACAGGAAGTGGGTTTAAAAAGAAATTTAAAAAGAGATAAAAAGACATAGAAATAAATGAGAATGAAAACACACCTTATCAAAATTAATAGGATTCAGAGAAAGCAGTATTAAGGGAAAAATTTATATTATTACAGGCCTATCTCAAGAAACAAGAAAAATCCCAAATAAACAACCTAACATAAAGAAGAACAAATGAAAGCTAAAATCAGCAGAAGGAAAGAAATAATAAAAATTAGAGCAGAACAAAATGAAATCGAGAACAATAACAAAAAAATTAATGCAACAAAAAGCTGGTTATTCAAAAAGATTAATAAAATTGAGAAACCCTTGGCTAGACTCACTAAGGTAGAAAGAAAAAAGACACAAATTACTAAAATAAGAACTGAAAGAGGAGAAATTTTGATGGCCACCACAGAAACACAAAGAATCATATGAGAATACTATAAAGGGCTATATGTCACCAAATTCAATAACCTAGAAGAAGTGCCCAAGGGTCTAGAAACATATAGACTCTCTAGATTGAATCAAAAACTGGATAATCTAAATAGACAAATCAACAGTAAGGAAATCAAAACAATCATTCTAAACCTCCCCAAAAACAAAAGTTGTTGACCAGACAGCTTCACAAGTGAATTGCACCAAACTTTCAAAGAAGATTTAATACCTATTTTCATTAAACTCTTTCAAAATATTGGAAAAGAAGTAATACTTTCCAACTCATTTTATGAGGCAAACATTACCCTGTTATCAAAGCCTGATAAAAATAACACACACAAAAAAATTAAAACTACAAACTAATATCTCTGATGAATATAGATGCAAAAATTCTAAATAAAATACTAGCAAATAGAATACAACAATATATTAAAAATATTATAAAGTGAGATTCATTCCAGGGGCACAAGGATGGTTGATTGATCAATGTGATTCACCACATAAACAAAATAGAAGATAAAAAATGATATGATTATATCAATTAATAGAGGAAAAAACACTAAAAAATACAACATCTATTTATGATCAAAACAATAAAGTAAGGAAAGTCCCTCAACATAATAAAGGCCATATATGACAAATCCTCAGCTAATATTATACTAAATGGTGAAAAGCTGAAACTTTTATAGCTAAGATCAGGAATACCACAAGGACATTTTCTGTAACCACTTTTATTAAACCTAGTAATGGAAGTCTTAACCAGAGCAAACATGCAAAACAAATAAATGAGAGGCATCTAAATGGGAAATGAAGAGGTTCAATTGTCATTTTTTGTAGATGACATGATTTATTAAAATAGAAAATTCTAAAGACTCCAAAATCTACTACTAGAAAAAATAAATACAATAAAGTTTCAGAACACAAAAGAATGTACAAAAATCCATTGCATTCTTATATACTAACAATAAAACTTTAGAAAAAGAAATTTAAAAAAATATAATACCTTTTGTAATCCCAACAAAAATAAACTACCTAGGAATAAACTTAACAAAGGATGTGAATAAAGAACTTATACACTGAAAACTGTAAGACATTATGAAAAGAAATTGAAGAAGACACAAAGAAATGGAAAGATTTTCCTTCTTCATGGGTTGGAATGATCAACATAGTTTTAATGGCCATATTACCCAAAGCAACATACAGACTTAATGCAATCCGAATCAAAATCCCAATGACAGTTTTTCAAGAAATAGACCCAAAAAATCATCATATTTGTATGGAATCACAGAAGACATCCAAATTGCCTGAGCAATCTTATGAATATAGAACAAGGCTAGAGGCACTACACTCCCCAACTTTAATTAATATTACAAAGCAATAATAATAATAATAATAATAATAATAATAAAGAATGGTATTGGCAGAAAAAAAGATACACAAAAACCCAGAAATAAACTCACATATATAGGCAGATAATTTTCAACAAAGGAGCCAAAAACATGCAATATAAAAAAGAAAGCCTCTTCAATAAATAGTGCTGGGAAAAATGGAATGCCATGTGCAAAAAAATAAATCAACTGCAATCTATCACCATATACCAAAATTAACTCAAAATGGATCAAAGAGCTCCACATAAGACCTGAAACAATAAAGTACATAGAAGAAATCATCAGTACTAGACTTAGGGTTCAAGGAGGAATTTATTAATTTGACCTTAAAGGCAATGAAAGTAAAAGCAAAAAGAAATGAATGGGACTATATAAAACTAAAAAGCTTCTGCACAGTAAAAAAAAAAAAATCAATAAAACTAAGAGGCAACCAATTAAATAGGAGAAGATATTTGCAAACAACATCTTTGATAAGGGGCTAATAACCAAAATATATAAAAAATTTGTACAACTCAACAACAAAATCCCAAACAATCCAATTTAAGAAAAGACCAAGGACCTAAACAGATACTTCTACCAAGAAGACATACAAACAGCCCTCAGATACATGAAAAAAATGGTAAACTTCGCCAGCAATTAGGGAAATGAAAATCAAAACCACAATGAGACATCACATCATGCCTGTTAGAATGGCGATCATCAATAAGATAAATAATAACACATGTTGGAGAGACTGCATTGCTGGTGGGAATTTAAGTTCTTACAAACACTATGGGAAACAATATGGAAATTCCTCAAAAAATTATGAATAGAGTTACCATATGACCCATCAATTCCTCTTCTGGGTATCTACCCACAAAATCTGAAAACTTTTGTTCACAAAGATGTATGTACCCTGATGTTCATTGCAGCACTATTTACAGTGGCCAAGAAGTAAAAACAACCAAAGTGTCTTTCGATAGATGATTGGATAAAGCAGATATGGTATATATGAGAACAATAGATTAGTACTCTGCCATAAGAAAAGATGAAATACTGGCATTTGTGACAACGTGGATGGATTTTGAAAGGATCATACTAAGCCAAATAAGTCAGACAGCAAAAGTGAAGAACCACATAACCTTACTCATATGTGATTATAAAACTGAAAGCAACAAAAGAACAAGAATAACAAACAAACTGTAACTCATAGACACAAACAATAGTTTAGTGGTTACCGGAGGGTAAGGGGATGGGTGGTAGAAGAGGAAAAAGGGTGTCAAACATATGGTGATCAAAGGCATGACTTTGGGTTGTGAGCACACAGTGCACCACATGGACAATGTATTATAAAATTATACTTGAAAAACCTATATAATTCTACTAACCTATGTCACCCCAGCAAATTTAATAATAAAATTAAATAATAAAATAATCAAAGAGAAAAATAAAATGAAAGAGTTGAGAATGAATTTAAATTCCATAGTATTTGTTTTGAAGTTACCTAACAAAATACAAGCTAATTGGATTAATTATATGACTGGCATATAAAAATACAACTCTATATACATTTTTGATAATTTACAAGATGAGTAGTCCAGATTCTAGTTGTTCAACAGGTAGATTCTAGATCAAATTATGTATATGTAAATGTGGTATGAGCAACTATAATATGATAATATTGGATATATGATGTAAAGTAAAAACAAAATTAATAATAATAATAATGACTAGAATTTAAAAAAGAAATAAATTCATGCCCATATGGTCATTTACTGCATGACAAAAGGAGGAAGAATATACATTGGGGTAAAGATAGTCTAATTTAATAAACTGTGCTGGGAAAACTGGACAGATACATGCAAAAAATGTGAAACAGGACCACCTTCTTATTCTATGTACAAGAATAAACTCAAAATGAATTAAAGACTTAAATGAAAGACTTAAAACCATAAACATCCTAGAAGAAAACATAGGCAGTAAACTTTGTGACATTTATCTTAGTAATATTCTTTTCTGATATCTCTCCTTTGGCCAGGAAAAGAAAAAAGAAAAACAAACAAACAAACAAATTGGACTAGATCAAATTAAAAAGATTTTTTATAGCAAAGGAAAACAGCAACAAAGTAAAAAGACAACCTATTGAAAGGGAGAAGATGTTCACCAATGACATATCTAATAAGGGTTTAATATCCAAACTTTATAAAGAACTCATATAACTCAACATCAAAAATAAAAAAAAATTATATTAAAAAAAGATCAGAGGACCTAAGTAAACATTTCTCCAAAGAAGATATATACATGGCCAATAGACATACAAAAAGATACTCAATGTCACTAATCATGACAAATGCAAATAAAAATCACCTCATTCTTGTCAAAATGACCATCATTAATAATTCAATAAGTATTGGTGAGAATGTGGAGAAAAATGGAACCCTAGTACGGTGTTGGTGGGATTGCAAATTGGTGTAGCCCCTATGAAAAACATTTTGGAGGTTCCTCACAAAATTAAAAATAGAACCACCTTATGACCCAGCAGTTCTATTTCTAGGTATGTATCAAAGAAATTCCTAACACTAACTCAAAAAAATATATGCACCCTATGTTCATTACAGCACTATTTAACATAGCCAAGATATGGAATTAGCCCAAGTACTCTTCAATAGATGATTGCATAAAGAAGAGGCAGTACGTATATACAGTGGAATATTACTCGACCATAAAAAGAATGCAATCTTACCATTTGCAACAATGTGGATAGACCTAGAGGCTATTATGCTAAGTGAAATAAGTCAGACTGAGAAAGATGAATACCATATGATCTCACTTATATGTGAAATCCAAAGAACAAAATAAATGAACAAATAAAGTCAAAACAAGACTCATAGATACAAACTGGTGGTTGCCAGGGCAGGGCTGGGGAGCTGGGTGAAAAAGCTGAAAGAATCAAGAGATACAAATTGGTAGTTACAAAATAGTCATAGGAATGTAAAATAGAGCAAGTGAATATAGTCAATAATATAGAATAATGCATAGTGCCAGATGGGTACTAGACTAATTGGAAGAAATCCCTGCACAAATTACATAGATGTCTAATCATTATGCTGTACACCTGAAACTAATATAAAATAATACTGAATGTAAAGTGCAAGTGAAAAATATATATAATTTTAAAAATAAATTAATTCATAAAAAACATTATTGAAAGAAATTAAATAAAAATATACTGTGTTTTTTGTATTAGAAGGCTGACTAGTGTAAAGCTAGATATCTGGTTTTTTTTTTATTCGATATGTATTTTCAGTGTAATTCTAATAAAAAAATCAGCAGCCATTTTGCTTTTTCTATTATTAAATTTATTGAGGTGACATTAGTTAGTAAACTTATATACGTTTCATGTGTACAATTCTATAATACAAGTCTGTCCAGAAAGTCTTCAGCCATGTAATATGGAAAATAGAGGCATTATGGCTGGATTTTTTTCTGGACATCCCTTCTATATGATCTATACTGGGGTACCAAAAAATGTATATACATTTAAGAGGTGTTATTTACTTTTAGCAGTTGAATGTGTAGTATGATGTTCACTTCAAAGATGACATTAATCAAATGAATGCTAGCATCACCTTGCAACAGGTAGGATGGTTAAAAAAAAATGGCAGGAAGCACCGTTGTTTTGAGTAGCACAAGACCATTTTGAACTGGTATTTGCAATTTGAGAATGTTGTTTGAGTTTCCCCGTATTCAACTTTTGTTGAATATATATCGGTATATATTGAGTATTACAATTTTAATACAGTTTTTTCCTTTCTTAAAATGTATATACATTCTTTTGACACCCTCTGTATATAGCATTGTGTGTTCACCATCCAGAGTCAGTTCTTCTTCCATTACCATATACTTTACTCCATTTATCCTCTTCTAATACCCCCTTTCTTTTGACCCTCTGATAACCACTAAATTGGTGTCTATGTCTACACATTTCTGTTTGTTTTTCTTGTTGCTACAACATGGATGGATCTGGAGATTATCATGATAAATGAAATAAATCAAACAAAAAAAGTTGAGAATGAAATAATTTTAGTTTTTTAATTTCTGGTGAGATTTAACAAGTTTGTTCTAAAATACATATGGAAAAGCAAAGGAGCAAGACAAAACAAACTAGAAGAAAATTTCTAGGACTTACACTATTATATGTAAAGCTGTAGTAATTAAAATACTATCATATTGAGGCAGACAATATATTAGTCATCTAATATATGACAAAGGTGCCACTACTCTGGGACAATTAGATGCTGCTTGGAAAATTAATAAAATGAAACTTATTTTCTACCTCTCATGTTACATACATATAAATTATAGTTAAATGAAATTAAATGTTAAAAAATAAACTTTCTAGAAGATAACATATATGAGACTATTCAGACTACCATAATAAAACATCACAGATTGGGTAGCTTATAAACAATAGTAGTTTATTTCTCACAGTTATGGAATTTGGAAGTCCCAGGTCAGTTTGCCAGCATAGATGATTACGGTAATAATGGCCCTCTTTCAGGTTGCAGACTGGTGACTTATTGCTGTGTCTTTATATGGTAGAAGGGTCTAGGGAGCTCTGTGGGATCCCTTTTATAATGCTATTCATAAGAGTTCCACCCTCATGACCTAAGTACCTCCCAAAGGTCCCAGTATCTAATATTGTCATATTGGGCATTAGGATTTCAATATATAAATTTCAAGAGGAAATAAACATTCAGACTATCACAATCTACAGAAACATATCCATGACTTTGGTGTATGCAAAACTTTCTTCTGCTGAACATAAAAAATACTGACTATAAAAAGGAAAAAAATTGATAACATAAACTGTAACAAAAATGAAAAATTATATTTATTAAATAGCCATAAAGATATTCAAAAGACATATTAAGAGTGGGAGAAAATATTGTTTAAATATACATACAAACACATAAATGCCAAGGACTCATCCACAGAGTATATAATGCATTCCTATAAATAACAAAAAGCAACCCAATAGAAAAAAATGAGCAAAATATTTATTTAATTAGGTACTGTAAGAAAATACAATTTGCCAAATTAAAAATATGACTTACCTATAAATACATAAAAATAAATATGACATGATGTCTGGGATTTACTTCAAAATAATCCAGTGAGGTAAGGGCCAGTAGGGTTAAAATGGAAATTAAAATAAAGAGTGACATTGAGTTGATGACTTTTGCTGCTGCATGGTGAGGATATGGGGCTCAGTGAACTAGTTTTGTGTATAAAAATGTTCCATAATAAACATTAAAGAAGAAAAAAACTTTAGTTGATAAAAATCAGGACATATCTTAAATGGTTCTAAGATAATGCTATAATGCTACATGGAAACTTTGTTGTATCCACAGTTATAACAGAAACATTAGAACCCAGAGTGGTCACATAGTTAAAAAATAAAATTGTTTTCTATTCCCAAACTCCCATATACCTTTTTAATAAACTCCAACACTGAATGTTATTTGAGGCTGTCTCTTTGCAACTTTAAAGACCTTCACATATTGTATAACTTCATTGAGAACAGTTTGCTCATTCAGTTAGCAAGCATTTATTTAGTATTTGTATGCCAGGACAAAATATGAAATATCTGTACAACTTGACTTTATTCTATTGATTCTTTTAAGACATGATCCATCAAAATAACAAAGAATGTGTGTGTGTGTGTGTGTGTGTGTGTGTGTGTGTGCGCGCGCGCACATAACAAGCATGTACTGACTCTTCTGGTGCTTTAATTTTTTACAATGACTTTTTATCACAGTGAGAGTGTATATACAGAAGCTAAAGAGACAAATCAGCTATGTTCATTCAATTAAAATAATTGAAACAATAACAGAGTTTTTTCCCTACTTGTCAGATTCTTTCAAAAAAACCTTATTGCAATTAACCAAATAAACTTGGTTCACAATTGTAGTTTTAATTTAAAAACAACAAATAAAAAAACATTCTATTTTAAATTAATTGCATTAAAACAAAATGTAATGTGAAGTAAAGGTAATATTTTAAATATTTTTTTTATTCTTTCCCTTACCAGATATATAAACTCTAGGGCCTATATTCTATGACATTTTTGTATGCTTCCAAATGTTGCATGTAACAGACAATTAGTAAATATCTTAACTGAAGGTATATGCTTGTACATTATTTGAAAAAAATTATATTGTTTCCAGTAATTTTTTAAGCATTTTCCAATATCATCAAAGTAACATTGAAGTATTTTTTTAATAATTTCTCTATATAAAATGTACCTGAAATAGTATTTGTAAAACTCATATTGTACAGACATAGTAATGAGAACAATTTTATATTTCCAAAACCATTATTAAATGTGGGCACTTCTTTGTTCATGCTCACATCTTAAAATTTTTTTCCAGTTTTAAATCAGAATATACTAAATCTTAATTTCAAATTCAGTGTATTTCCTATCTGAAAGTTTATGTTTTTCTTTATTAAACTGTTTGAAAATTTGCAAATATCAACTTACTGAATGCCAAAGAGAATTGGAAGACAATTGAATTTTGTGCCATTGATGAAATGCACTTTAATTTACATTTATAATTTGAGTAATATCCAATTTTAAAAAGCCCATTTTTAGGAAGCTAAAATTAAAATTCCCTGGGAGAATACTAGTATTTAGGTCAAATCCAGGTTTCAAACTTAATGATTTCATTTACTTGTCCTTCACCTTGTTAAATTACAGGTATAAGAAATTATGTTCTAATATAATTATATGACTAAAGTGGTAGGCAGAAAAAAATGGAATAAAACTGGTCCCCTCACTATGTCTACATTCTAAATCTGAGACCTGTGAAGATGTTATGTTGGATGGTAAGGGGGAATTAAGTTTGTAAGGTTTCTAATGTGGTGACTTGAAATTGGGAGATATTCTTCAGTTATAATCACAAGGACCTCAAAAGCTGGAAGAGGGAGGGAATGGAGTCATTTCAGAATAATGAAATGTAAAAAAGATGTGAGTAGACTTTGTTGGCTATGATTAGATAAGGAAGGTCAGTTTGGGTTTAATTCTGCTTACTGTGCTCTTGATAGTCTGGTTATTAAAGGTTCCGCCAGTATGGTTGATTGTACATAGATTGTAGGAGAGTGCAAGAAAATTTTGTAGAAAATGAACTGCTGTGCACTGAATTGTGTGCCACCACCAACCAATTCCCATGAGTATATTAAAGCTCTAAACCCCGAAGTGACAGTATTTGAAGTAAGGAGGTACATAATTGAGATTTAAAAAGGTCATAAAGGTGGGGCTTTGATAGGATTAGTGCCCTAAAAAGAAGAGACACCCGAGAGCTTACTCTCTATAATATAAAGACCCAATGAAAAGGAGGCTGTCTGCAAGTCAGGAAGGCAGTTCTCTTTAGAACTCTCTTTAAAACTATGCTGGGACCCTGATGTCAGACATCTGGCCTCCAGAGCTGTGAGACAATACATTTTTGTTGTTTAATCCACTCAGTCTATGCTATTTTGTTATGGCAGCCTGCGCAGACTAATATTGCAATAGATGAGCACATTGCAGATTTTTAAGTGGAAAATTCTTACAGATTTGAATTCTTGAATTTTATAGTGACAGTGACTTCTCATATATTTTCTGGGGTGGGGGATAGTTCGCTGGCTGGGAATCAAACCCAGGCTGTGGTGTTGGGAGCGCTGAAGCATAGCCACTAAACCATCAGGGAACCCACTTGTCATATTTCTTGCAGGTTTGATCAGGCTTAGGTCTTAGTTTATTCCAGCTTCAGCTCATGTAACTGTGGATCAGTCCTTCCCTGACCCAGAGATTGTTATGACGGTCTTCACAAAGTTAATTTCTACCTTCTCGCACTCTTTTTACCCTAGGTTTCCCTGACCTTTCTCTTGAAGTTGCTTCAAGTCTTCAGCTTGCATAGTACTTTTCCTTTATTTTGGTGGAGTAGCTATGTCACCATTATTAGTAGTTGAACATGAGTTTAAAACTATTAATAAAAACAAAATAAATGGTGAAAGAGCTTAGAGAAGAATAAACAGAAATTATCGCAAACCATACTCCAGCACGTGGCATTCTAAGGGCCTGTGGCATATTTTTAGTATGCACAGGTCGTATTGGCTGTGGCTGTGAATGAATAGATATAAAGATGTAAAGAAAGAAAGATGATAGCTAGATAGATGATAGATATTGATCTATCTTTTAATAATTCAATGATACATATAATAGGTTATTCCATATGAAATTTTGTTGAATAGTGTTTAGTATAGTAACTAAAAGTCAGGTTGTTTTTTTCCTGTGTTTTTGGGTCCCACTAGTATATCTTTTTACATCAAGAAACTGGATCCAATTTGCTTAAGATACCATGGAAAGAAAAATAATATTGCATCTTTTATGACTTAAATCTTTTATTTCTTTAATCCATTGGTTACCTCTTTTTATAGTTTTGCATGGTTCATTAGCATTCATAGGCAAGGACGCACGGTAGGTGGCATGTGATAGAAAGTACAGCACAATGGTGGGGGTGGGGGAGATAAGAGTCCTTGCTCTTCCTCCCAGTGGTCTCAATCTGTGGGTCATGACCCCTTGGGGTGCTGAACGACCCTTTCACAGGGGTCATCTAAGACCATCGGAAAACACACATCAGGTATTTACATTACAATTCATAACAGTAGCAAAATTACAGTTATGAAGTAGCAACGAAAATAATTTTATGAGGGTCACCACAACATGCGGAACTGTATTAAGGGGTCGCGGCATTAGGAAGGTTGAGAACCACTGCTAGTCACTTACAGTAAATGTAGAGAACTCTGGTTTTTGTCAGTAGACGACAAATTTTGCTAAGGCACTATGGGCTAATACTTTTGTTTGGTACATTATACACCTATTTTTACTTCTGGCTTTGGCTTTAAACTCATAAACTAACACCTCTGTGTTGCTTCTTAACAGGAGTAGTGAGAGAAGGAAGGTGAGAAGGAAGGGGGCATATTTCCTGAAGGCTAGGGAAAAAAATCTTTGAAACAGACTGAGAGACAAAAGTTTGTGCTCTCCTGGAAGAAAACTGCAGGTATGAAGACCTCTGAATAATTTTTATAATCATTATATTGTTCATTATTTCCTTTAAATATTTTATTAAATGATAAAACACATTTTCCTTTAGTCTTTTGCTGAATATAATTCAGGTACACATAGAAATCAAATTAGAAATGTTATTTCCTTAGATCTGTAGACCATTCCTGTGTGTGATGAGTATTTAAAATTCAATCACCACCTAACAAGTTGCTTTTGTGCAAAGACTAGGTATATTAAGAAAATTGGGTGAAATAAATGACATAGAGATGACAGGCTGTTCCATTCATTTTTTTCATTCTAAAATATACTGATTTACACCGAAAACAATCTGAAGGAAGGTTTGGCTTGACCTTATCCAATCAGGGCCTCTGTTTTATTTGTAGTTACCTCAGTAAGTTAGAGAAAGCAGCAATTAAGACAATGAATACTTTCATTACCCAACTATTCCTATAATTGTTCAGGACCAATTACCAGAATGACTGCCTCCTGGGATGTCTGGAGAGACTCAGGTCAGGTAACAACTATAATTGCAACATCAAACTACACACACACACACACACACACACACACACACATACACACACTATTGCACTTCAATATAAGCTGCTTCCAAAACTGCCTTTCTTCCCTAGTAGTGTCAGCATCACTCTTGCTATAAAACAAATCAGAAAGCAACAATGAATTACACTGGTCAGAATACATCATGGGGCATTTTTAAAAGTCATAGAAGGTGAGGTAATTCTTCTTAAGTAGCATCAGAGGAAATGACTTCAAAGAGGTGTAGATGCCCCGTGTTTACTTGGAGATCTAATTTCTGCTAATCTATAGACCAGAGCTTGACTTTATCATGCATATTCTTACCACTAAACTCTAATGAGATTTGTTTGCTTTGCCTTTTTTCTCAAGAGAGTAACATAATTTTCATGCCATTAATAAACGGTGATAATTTTTTAAAATTCTCTTTATACTTCAAGCTTCAAGGTTTTATTGAAATTTTGGTAATTATCTATATGTGTGTGAATATATCAAACTTTATAACTCATTTATCTAGAGATTAGCTAACACTACCTAGAAACACAGAAAATAAAATAATTCTTGAATAATAAAAATAATTACTTCAGGACAATGCACTAAATTGTATGCTTACTTTATGTAATAAATGTGTCCCTTAGCTTCTCTCCCAGAGCCTATTTAATTCTATTTTAAATACCTCCTTAATAAGTTCAATTATCTGGTAGAAAAACTCACAGGTAACCAGTAACTAAAAAAAATGGAAGCCTTGCAGAGAAAAATACATTGATAGTAAAAAAAAGTAATAATTTAGAATTTAAAAGTAAGGATAAAAGGAGAAATTTACAAAAATTAAACAGAATATTTAAAAAATCTGAATTTCCTGAGTTGTTAATATATAAAACATGCTTATCAGCTAGCTAGGTTGTTCATTACACAATAAATATGTGTACATAGAGAGAAAAATAAGTGTGAATATCTTTAGGAATAAAGAAAAATAATACCTAACACTTACACTGTGCTCATTCTGTGTGAAATACATTATAAGCTTTTCCCTTCTATTAATTTATTTGACTGTCAATGTAGAAAGTAGATATTATTGTTATACTCATTTTACTGATAAACAGAAACATTGAAAGGTTAAGCAACTTGTCAGGCTCCACATCTATTGATGAGTAGAGTTCAGTTTAAACTGGCTCTGGAACTCAAACTGTGAGGCACTGCACTATATTTGCTTCTGAATATCCAATTGACTTTCAAAATATACAGAGGGTGCGAAATAATGTATACACATTTTAAGAAAGGAAAAAACTATATTAAAATTGTAATACTTAATATATACCAATAACAAAAGATGAATACAAGTCACATTTGATGTCTGCAGTTACAAGAAGTGCTCAAAGTGGTTATCTTCCATGTCTGGACACTTCTAATTATGGTGAACTACTGCTTGAGTAATATTGACCAAAGTATGTACTTGTATTGCTGCACATGCCATTTCAATTTCTTCCTGAAATACTACCAGTGTAGCCAGTTTTCTATGATACACCACTTACTTTAAGGTCCCTCATAGGTAGAAGTCAAGGGGTGTTAAGTCAAGAAAATGTGGAGAAAACTCAAACAACGTTCTTGAGTTTCAAATACCACTTTAAAATGGTCTTGTGTTCCTCAAACGACAACCATGCTTTCACCATTTATTTTTACTGTCCTGCCTGTCACATATGACACTAGCATTCATTTGATTAATGCCATCTATTGAGTGAATGTCATACTACATGTTGCTATTGTAATTCAATTAAACTTTGAAAAGTAATACATAGATAACATCGCTTAAATTGTGTATACATTTTTTTGGCACCTGGTATGTGCTTTTGGCTGTAAAAATAATTTCAAAATAGGTACTTAAGTCAGACTGCTATTTATTTTCTGAAATTGGTTCTTTTTTTCTATAATAATTTTAGTAGTTGGCCATGTATCATCCATCTTGAGACTACATTTTCTAGTTTCCTTTGTAGCTAGATGTCTTCCTAGTAGAATGTCAGCTGAAATGATATATATAATATTTATTTCACAAGATTAAAATAAATCTTGTATTATATATTCTCTCTTGACCTTTTCTATTGTCTGTCAAGTGTTCTTTGTGGCATTCCAGCTTCAACTATGTAGCCAAGAGCAATAAGGCAAAAAAAGAAAAGTAATTTGGATACCTAAATGACTTCAAGAGGCAAAATGATTTTGGAGTTGTGATATAATAAAAAAAATGTATTTGGTATTTATCCTTGGTTCCTGATCCTAAAACACTTGGAATTTCCTAAACAATAAGAGTGATAAGAGTGTTTTTTGTTCTAATGAGGTGATTCTTGGTAGGTCCCTAGATAGTCAAGATGGTGACTGACCACCAGAAAGATCAAGCCTTGTTTAAAAGCTTAGAACTCCCCATCTTCCAGAGAGGGGAGAGGGGCTGGTGATTGACTTAATAACCAACTGCTGATTATTTAATTAGCCACATCTAGATAATAAAACTTCCATAAAATATCCTAAAAGATCAGATTCTGGAAACTTCCAGGCTTGTGAACATATTCACGTGCCAGGAGGGTAGCACACCCCAACTAAAGGAGACAGAGGCTCTTGCACTCAGAACACTTAGGGACCTTGCCCTATGTATCTCTTCATCTATTTGTTCATTTGTATCCTTTACAATAAACTGTAATAATAAATATGCATGGTCTGATAAAAAATTATGGTGAAGGTTTAAATAAAAACATTATTATAGTAAAAGACACATTGCCGTTAATCCCTCTCAAAGTACTCCCCCTTGTTTTGAACACTCTTATCTCATCATTCTTGCCACTTTCTGAATTAGTTCTGAAAGTTCTCTTTTATCCATGTCTTCAGTTGCACTCTCATGGCTGCCTCAATGTCCTGAATCAATTCAAACATTTACTTTTCATGGTCATTTTGATTTGGGGGAATAGCCAGATGTCACATGGTATCAGATTTGGTGAATAAGGTGGATGAAGACACATCACTATGTTTAATATTAACAGAAATTTGTGTTAATGCGTTGTTCCTGATCCGTAATTTATAGCACACCTTAAAATACACCTTCTCTCAACCACAGCTTACAACTGACTGACTTCATTGAATAAGTTGACACTTGTCATACACTGTTGCGAAGGTTCAACAAGGCACTGTCCTTATTGAAGACACTTGCTTTTCTGTTGGATGGCATTTGGCATTAGCATTTACCATCACTGTATATTTTGATCACATCTCTGCATTTTCCTGAGTTCTGTGAGTCATTCTAGCAAATTATCAAACCGAGGAGAGAGGTTATGGGAACTCCTGACTTTATGAACAAGTCATAAAGAACTGTAGGTAACTTGGGGACCTGATACTTGCAACTGTCATCTGAAGTGACAGCTGCATTATGGGACTGAGCCCTTAACCTGTGGAGTCTGATACCAACACTGGTTAGTTAATGTAAGAATTGCATCGAGTTGTAGGATGCCTTGTTCAGATAATTTGAAAATTAGTTGGTGTGGGGAAAAATATTAACAGTAGTCAATCATCTCTAAAATGTCATGTGGAAGAGCAATAAACTTTAATTTTACTTAATCTTCTACATTTTAGGGGTTTTTCTGACAGCACCTTAAGCTGTTTCCTATATAATACAAATGTAAGAATGTATTATGGCATCATGGACATAACTATGTGATCTGTTGTGTCTTGGATTGAACTATTGTCATGAAAAGTGTTATGATGCAATGCAAATTATTTGCAAAAACAGTATAGACATTAGTTCTAGACTAATGTAGGACTTAATTCTAGATTTATTATGTTCTTCCTTTTTTCATATTTACTAAGCACCCACCATGTAACAGAATATAAAAATATCATGTTCCTTTCCTCTTAAGAGAAAGACAATAAAAGCAATAGGTATAATATTAATATAATCCAAAAAGTATCATCATGGATAAAACATTCTAAGAAATGTGAATGAAAAGGAAACCTAATATTGTAATTCAGGAAATGATGAAAGAGTGAGATAATGACTTACCAAAAGTATTTCCTCATTGTTGGTACATAAAATAGAAGAGTAGTGGATAGATGACATAGGAGAAGTGATGAAAAGTATGCACTTTATACTAAAAACAATGTGAGGTCATTTAAAATTTTAAAATAAGGGACATGTGGAAACATTCACTTATTATATTTAATATATAACCTTATACTATGAGTTCTCTGCTAAATGTAGGAGATATAGAAAAGTAAAACATGGGGTCTGCCTTCAAGAAGTTCACAATCTGTTGTCTTAGGGAAGATAAATACAGTGATTTTGTGTTACAGATAAAAACAAAATGTGGGAAATTATTAAGATGAGAAAAAGTCAGTTCAGATGAGGAATTGAAAGTTGATTAATAGTCATGGGGTGAGGGGATAGTATGGACAACAGAGAATGAGACTGGGAAATAGTTAGGGACCAGATCATGAAGGTCTTTTGTGCCATACTAAAGAGACCGGATTTTATTCTGAAATAAATCACAAACTGTAAAAGGAGAAATCTAGGAGGTAGAGCCAAAAGGAGTTATGAAGAGGGAAAAAAAAGGTAGGAACATTCTTATGTGTCTCATTAAATATTAATACTGTAATGATAGCATCTTTATGTGGAATAGGGAATAAAAGAGAGTCAATTAAGGAATGAGAAAAGAGTGAGCCATTGCATGGATGTCCATTAAAGGGCTTTCCCTGTTCACAGCCCTTGATGAGAAAGGCAGCCTATTTTATTACCTAATATTTTGCTCATGGCTGAGGTGACTGGATGAAGGATCTGACTAAAAAGTAACCAATAGTCAGGCCCAGCCAGCAGTAATATGCTGTAGCATCTAAGAACTGTCCAGATAATGAAGTAGTTAGCAGTGCGAACTAACTTCATAAGGTCCCAATGCAGAAATAGAAGCCTGCAATAGACCATGATGAGCAAAGTTATGAGGAAGCTGATGTGTGAAAGGCAGCAGAGAAAGCCCTGGAAAGCTATGTCAGCTCCTGACAGAGATGGGGAGAGAAGCAGTAACCCAAAGGGGTTTGCTGCTTATGGTTTTCCATATTCACATCTTAGAGGCACTCACTTTTCCTTGAGGTAGTGTCAGTAATTCTCTGTTGCTTGCAAACAAACAAACAAACAAATAAAAAATCTAAGGAAAGAGTCACTAACTAGCTGTATGCTCTCTTTCTCATTGCTGGAAGAGTCTTTAAAACATGAAGGTCATAGTTGAAATTCCTTCAGAAGCATTTATTTTTCTTTTCAGGAAATTTTTCTTTAACTGATGAATAAGACCTTTAGTTCTACTATTATAAAAGCAATGAGGGACCCAGTGCTTCAAATAATGGGGGTTGAGAGAGAGCTGGTTATTGCTCTGCCCAGTGCCAAATAAAAATTTTTGAACCTTGCAGAGGGTGGTGAAGCTACTCTCTTCTTTCACAACCTGCCATCCCAACCCTTAGCAGACGAGTGACCTGAAACAGATGGCAACCTCAGTGCAGAAACATTCTTGGGTTTTGGATGGGGAAGATGAGCTCCCCCTCTTCAGAAATGCCCAAGGGATATATTCAGGCAGGAGGAGCCCAGGGCAGATATGGCTGCTGCCACTCTCAGAGGGATCCCAAGCTGTGTGTGACTCCTCTGCTTGCACTCAGAACCCCCATAGAGCTGGGTGGGGGTTAGGCAACAGTGGTCACTGGATGACAATGGGAAGGAGGTATGGTTGAACTGGGACACCAAGGACCTGAGTGTGGGTGATAGAGAGTCTGTTCCTGGGAGATGGAAGGGCAATGCAAGGTGAACTCCCATTTGCTCTCGACACATGGTTCTTTGACCCACTGGATTTGATTTACAAAACACAAATTCAAAGATTGCCTTATTATGGTTTTGAAGACAGAGACTTGAAAGTGTTAAACCCCAAGCAGGAGCTCTACATAGATTGGACCCTATGTGACTGTGCTGGTCACATTTCCTCGGCCAGCCTAGGTTGATGGAATCTGAATAGAGAAAGGAGGACATTTGTGAATAAAATAAATATTTGTTAAAGAACTCTTATTTTTTTCAACACAAGGAAATCTTATTTATCACTTAAGTTGTTAGTTAATTGGAAGCATTTAATGTATCATTTTCCCCAAAGATAAATAATTGGCTATACAGAATCTCCAGGAAATTATCACTATTGCTAAAAAACAAAACCACACCAAACCAAACCAACCAAAAAAAGACCAAAAACAAAAACAGTAACAGGAGTATTTTAAAAGTCACATTCTCAAAGAGCACTATTTGTAAATTCCCATAATGGAGAGTAATTCTGAGAATTAACCATCTTGATGTTAATTACTCAATCGTTTAATCTCTTTACCATTAAAAATGTGTTCTTTACCACTGTGAGAACAGAGGACTGTAATTTATAAGCATATGCAATTATATTCTGTAGGTCAAATTCCCATTACAACAAATGAAAAGTTGAATGCCATGAATGAAGATAGAGCCTGAAACTGTGGCCTTTGAACCTCAAGCATAGACAGGCTTTGAGAAATAGTTTCAGAATTTGTGCTTTTTTCTTATCAGCATCTATTTATCAGGAAGCAGCAAAAAAAAAGTATTGTTTGTTTTGTTCTACTTTCTAAAGGAAATAGGGGAATTTCCACATTCTAAATAGTATACTTATAATTGCAATCATGCAGAAAACTCTTGGAAAGCATGATTGTTAGACCAACCAGTTGTTTTGTTTTCAGAAGCATTCAAGAAAATTTGCTATTATTAATAAACTTTTCACTGATGCACTAGCAAAGTCCATAGCAACCTGCTCACACAAAGATCCTATTTAACAAAAATGTAGGAGGAGGAGAAAATTCAAATATGAGAAGGTGAGGGTAACTTAAAAATCCCAGGAGTGCGTGGGAGCGACACAGTGGCCAGAGAAAAGATCACATGGTGATATTTTGACACCCTTAGAGTGGCTCAGGAGTTCTTTGTTATTCAAGCATTCCCTAGCAATGATTGGTACAGGCCATTGGGACCACAAAGTGCTATGTCTTGGTTCTCACAGTTTTCTTTCCTCTAATGAATGCCCACTATAAAGACCTGTGGTGCTATCCTGTAAAAGTCATGTTGTAATCCTCATGAATGACACTCCAGATAGCACCTGTCTGTTGTCATTTCTCCACACTCTCTTATGTTAGCAGCAGGGGGACACTCAAAGTTGAAGATTTACAATGTAAAGGAAAAGTCAAATGGCTCGGAGAGTGGGAGAACCAGTTTTATTATGCTGGCAGGCTCAGAGGGGTTACTCCAAAGTTTGAGCTCTTTCCTGACAGGCTTATAGGGTTGGGGTGGGGACTGGTAGATGCAGCAAGTAAGCAGGGTTACAAAGCTAAATGCATGCATTAGGTACCTGGGGGAAGGAGTGCGGAGGTGGGAGTTAACAGAATTTACATTAAACAGCTTACAGAATTTATATTAAATAGCTTTGTCTGTAATTTTCCACTTCATTTCCCCCTTTGATGCCCTTATAACTCCATTTATGGGTCATCATTATATATTTATGGCTCATTGTAGGCTATGGGTTGATAGTCCTGTAGGGCTAGGATCCAAGCATTGTTCACCATGGTCTCAATTAGTTGAGTGATGGTTCGGAGGATGCAGGGTCCTAGGGTAATGGCTAGCCAAATCATTAGCAAGGGCCCAGCAAATGGTAACAGCCATGAGGCCCAAGTCCTAAGTCCTGTCCACATCCAGGGATCTGTGAGATGTGGGTCCCTGAGTTCTTTTAACTAGGCTGCATTCTCCAGGATATGTTGGATCCTTTCTTCTATTTGTCCAGTGACATTGATATAGAAGCAACAGGAAGTGTTTGTCAGTGCACAGCCCCCTCCCTTCTTCAGCAAACAAGTAATCTAAGGCTATCTGATTATCTATGACCATGCAGTCTAAAGAATCTAAGGACCTGGAAAATAACTAAAAATTTTCTCCAGAATCCTGGGTGATTTCAGACATAGTGGCCATTATATTTTTGGCAGTGAGGGCATTGTAGGTGACCCCAGATGCTAACCTAATTACTGAGATGGCCATAGCAAATCCCACAATCATAGCCCCAATGGCCCTCTTAGCTCTCAGGCACGTGGGATGTATAGTGATGGCCAACTCAGTTGGGATCATGTATCTTATGGTCCATAGACCTGATACTTCTGTTGGGTCAAGCCATGTCATGGCCATTCCCCTAAGAGGGGGTCGTCTGGGGTGGAATGCTGAAGTGACCCCAAGAAACACAAGTCCAGGTGGCAGAGAGAGCAGTCCTGGAGCAGTCTAATTATTTAGGGGGTGTATACGGGGATCAGTGACCCAGGAAGAATTTAGGCCTAAGAACCAGACCCCTGTCAACCCATCATTTTGGCATCCAGGATATAGGCTCCTCATCTGGTGGGAATTATTGATGTGGCTCTGATGGGCCCTGTTAATTCCTGTATAATTATCACAGGAGCATCAGGGGAGTACAGGGGTTTCTCCTTGGCAGGTGATTTTTGGAGCTCCTGTCCTAAGGAGAAGGCTCATCAGGTTGAGTGGAAGATTAGTTTGGTAGGTCCCTTTGTTGGCAACAGTTTTATTGGGAAGTATAATAGAATAGATACCATGTCAAGAGAAAATGCATATCGGCTGCTCAAGGTCCAGCTGCATGAGGACTGTCCCTGGAAATTTGTAGCAATCAGAGGGGTACCCAGAAACCTCAGGGTATAACAGGTTAGTGTGGAGCGCCACCATGTCTACTGACAGGCAGACAGCAGGATCCGTCCCATGCTGAATTGTTTAAGTAAGGGTGGGATTAGGGGCAGATCTATTAGTGTGGAATGGGTGGCTCTGATATATGTCAGTCAAATTAGTTGACTCCTGTCAGAAGAGGGGTCCTCCCTGGGGAAGGCTGTTGGTGGTATACCCAGTGGGAGTGATTCAAGGAAGAGAAAGTTCTTTTGCCTATGGCTTGTGTTGTCATGACGACCATATTTTTAGTGCATTGTTGGGTAAGACCTTCCACATGGGTGAATAGGGCAAACCTGATGATGATTCTATAAGAAGCCTGGTTAGAAGAAAATCTCCCCATCACATTGTGATTAACAAGCATATTACTATGGCTAAATAAGTGAGCAATAGTAACAGTCTTTCTCTTACGCCCCAGTATACGGGGGCACTCCCATCCAGTCCTGTAGCTAAGAGCAGAGTCAGGATTCCCGTGCTGGCTAAGAATAGTGACTGGCAGGTCATTACAGTTCTACTACTGGTTGGAGTTCCTTGTGCCGCCAGTGGAGGTCCTTCACTTGGTCCTGTGCTAGAAGTTGGACACCCTCCACAGTGTTACTTGCAATGATCTTGCAGGATCAGTGTGGGCTGTCCAGGCATTGGCATTGGCCTTTTTGACTCACGTGTGGTGGATCCAGGGTGTACCTGGTTTCTTAAAGGGATTGGGGCCTGGTGTAAAACAGCTTATTGTGCAAAAGGTCTTTCCTAAAGCTGGAGTTGGACTGACAGGCCTAGTTCCTCTAGTTGTTGAGGGTCACCCTTGAGCCTACTGATGACAGGTGGTGGCCTCCCATATAGAATTTCAAATGGGGAATATCCAGGGGGTCTGGGAGCACATCAGACCCACGTTAAGGCGAGAGGTAGTATGGCTACCCACAGGAGTCCTGTTTCCTGACAGAACTTAGGTAGCATGGTCTGGAGGGTTCGGTTCATGTGTTCAATTTTTCCTGAGCTTTGAGGCCTGTAGGCAGTGTGTAACCTCCAGTTGATCTCCAGCAATTTTGCTATGGTTTGGATGACATGGGATACAAAGACAGATGTACTGTCTTATCCCATTGAAAGGGGAAGTCCATAGCAAGGCATTATTTCTTCATAACTTCTTGAGCCTTTTCAGTGTGAGTGGGAAAGTGCCATTTTTGAGTGCATGCATACTAAAACAAGTAGATATTTATGGCCCCGGCATAGCTTTACCTCAGTAAAGTCAATTTCTAAGTCCTCAAAGGGAGCCGTCCCAGTGATCTGAATTCCTGGGACCTGTTTAGGACCCTGTCCACATTGTTTTTAGCACAAGTAGTGCACCTAGTGCTAATGTGGGCACAGTGGGTCAGGAGCCTGGCAATGTAGTAAGATCTAGTGAGTCCCCTTTATGAGACTCGTCTTTCCCCAATGAGTCAGGTCATCGTATAGTTTGACCATGTGATAACCTAATCCCCTGGGAATGAAAAGTCTCCAGTCTGGTAGTTGCCACCAGCCCTCATTAGCCCAGGTGTTCCCCTCGGCCTTTGCCTACCAGTCTTCCTCTGGAGTGTATCTCGTATTTTCCTGTGGGCTTGGTGCTAAAAGTACCTTGGAGGCCGGGTCTGGGTTTGGGGCTGTCCTGGTCTGGACAGCAGCTTCTCTTGTTGCCTGATCTGCCAGGTGGTTCCCCTGACTGAGTAGGTCAGTCCCCCTTTGGTGGCCTTTGCAGTGCATGACTGCCATTTCCTTCAGTAGCCAAACAGTTTCAAGTAGCTGGAGAATTCCTTCTTTGTTTTTGATTTCCTTTTGTCCAGCTGTAAGTAGCCCCCTTTTCTTTGTAAATGGCCCCATGGATATGTAAAGTGGTGAAGGTGTATTTGGAGTCAGTGTAGATGTTGACTTTCTTCCCCTCTGTATAGTTGAGTGCCTGAGTTAGGGCCCATAGCTCAGCCCTTTGGGCTGACCATCCTTGTGGCAGTGCCTCAGCCTTGATGACTTCATCTTGAGTAGTTATTGCATATCTGGCCTTTCGTTCCCTGTTCTGGATGAAACTGCTCCTGTCTGTGAAGAGCAACAGGTCAGGCACAGGGAAGGGAACATCAGTGAGATTGGGCCAGATGGAGAAGATTTCATCTGTGGTTTCCCCTCAGTTATGTCAGGTGGGCCTGATTCCACAGGTAGAAATGTGGCCAGATTCAGGGTGCTCATTGTTTCTATTGTCACCCACGGGCTCCCACACAGTAGGCCTTGGTAGTGTGCCATCCTGGCACGAGTGCGCCATCAGTAGCCTTTGCTATTTATTAAGGCTGTTAGTACATGGGAGATTTTTACATGGATGTTCTGGCTTAGGGTAAGCTTGTGAGCTTCCCGGATGAGAGTGACCTTGGCCGCCAGTACTCATCCTGCAGCTACTGTGTCAGGTTGCTTAGACAGGTAGACCATGGGCCTTTGCCAGGGTCCAGCAGTTTGAGTGAGGACCCCCAAGGCCATGTGTCCCTTTTCACAGATGAAAAGGTTGAATTTCTGGTTCACATTCAAGAGCTCTAGCACTGGTGCACAAGTCAGTACTCTCTTTATTTCCTAAAAGGCAACTTCTTGTTCATTTTCTCATTTTAGGGGCTCATTCTCTGGTCCAGTCAGGTCTTCATAATGAGGCTTTGCTATTTTTTAATTCCCCAGGATCCAAATGTGGCAGAACCTGCTGCCCTGAGAAATTTCTGAACCTTTTTCCTGTTTTCAGGCTGAAGAATTAAGCAGATAGTCTCTTTTCTTTCTGGCCCCAGGGAGCGATGCCCATGTCTAATGATGAAGCTGAGATGTTGGACCTGGGGCCGGCAGACCTGAGCCTTTTCCCAGGATACTTCATATCCTGTGCCAGTTAGCAGCTGTAGGAGAGCCCTGGTGCTGTTCAGCAGGCCTCCCGAGAGTTGCTTGCCAGGAGCAGATCAGCTACGTACTGCAGCATCGCACAGTTTAGTTGCTCTCCAGGGAAGGCTGCAAGGTTGGCTGCCAATGACTCGCCAAGCAGGGTAAGGGAGATTTTGAAGCCTTGGGGTAAGCACATGCAGGTGAGTTGACTCCTCCTTCCAGTTTGAGGCTCTTCCCATTCAAAGGTGAACAATGGTTGGCTGGTCGGGGCCACCCTTAGGCAGAAGAAGGCATCCTTGAGGTCCAGACAAGTGAACTATCTTTCCCCAGGTGAGAGGAGACTCATGAGAGTGTAAGGGTTCAGGATCACCAGATGCAAGGTGAAGGTGGCATTGCTGATCGCCCGCAGATCATATAAAGGCTGGTACCCACCCCCATTGGGCTTTTTTACTGGCAACAGTAACATATTCCAGGGAGACTGGCATTCTATAAGGATCCCAGCCTCTTTAAACCTCCTAGTACGTTCTTGTATTCTGATTCAAGCCTCCCTAGGCACCTGAGAGTGCTTCTGCTTCATAAGGGTTGTCCCAGGCTTCAGATCTATTATGATTGGTGCATGATTTTTAGCCAGTCCTGGGTTTGTTTTTTTTCAGCCCATAGCAATGGGTATTCTTCTAGTAGCTTGGGGGTTTTGTTCGTCTCCATCTTGGGTGTGGAGCATCCATTCCACCTCTCTTGGAACTGTGACCAACATTATGAAAGCCAGTGTAGCCCCCAGCTTCAGGCTGGTTGTCCCCTGGGGAGGGAAGGTTATTTGAACCTCTAACTTTGTTAATAAGTCTCTTCCCAAAAGTGGGATGGGGCACTCGGGCAGATAGAGGAGCTCATGTATTATTTCGTGCCGTCCAAGTTGACATGTCCAGGATTTGCAGAATGGGCGGGCTGTGCTTTCTCCTGTAGCCCCTGTGATGTTGGCTTCTCACCCAGTGAAAGTGTGTGAATGGTGTGGTGACCACTAAGTGTTCCGCCCCCTGTGTCTACCATGAAAGTCATTGATTGGCTCCCTACTATCATATTGACCATGGGATCCTGGGAGTCCAGATCAATGAATCCCAGTCTCTTCTATTCCAATTCAGCTCCAACTAGTCCAATCAGGTTGTGGACAGGGGGCTCTGGGAGATATTTCCTCCTGATTGCAAGGCCTGTGCAGCTGGGCATAGCCTTCCATTTGGGGCATTTATTCTTCCAGTGCCCAATTTTCTTTCAATGGGTGCACTGGTCAGGCTTCAAGGGCTGATGCCCGTGTATTCCACCCTTATAGGCAAGCCCAGGTTTGGTGGCGGGGTCAGGGTTTCCAAGAGTCGTGCCAATGAGGGAGACCTTTTGTCGCATCTTCTTATCTGCCTTCTTGTGAGCCTCCTGATCTCAGTTATCATAAACCTTGTTTACTACTTCCAGCAATTGAGTAGTTCATTCCTGTGAATCCCTCTAACTTACGGAGCTTCTGGCTGATATCCAAGGCAGATTTGGCCCACAAAGGCGGCATTGACCATCTGTTGGTTCTTGGCAGCCTCAGGATCAAATGGGGTGTGGACCCAGAATGCCTCACATAGACATTCATAAAAGTCAGCAGGAGATTCATTGGATTTCTGAATTACCACATGTACAAGTTGGTGGGCTTCCTGGCTCCCACCTTGACCCTGCGGATGAGTGCCTCTTGATATAGCTGCAAGGCATTTCTTCCTTCTTCCATGTTGAAGTCCCAGGGAGGTTTGGTATCTGGGGTTGCATTTTGGACCCATGCTTTGGCATCAAAGGTGCCAGCTGGGGCCTGCTCCTGCAGCCATTTCCATGCTCAGTCAGGATGTGCCTCCACTCTTCAGTGTTGAATAGAGTGAGTGGTTTCTCCTCTGGGTCTCCCTGATGAATTGGCTCTGGTGGTCTTCCCTCCTTTTGGGGTTGAGCTATTAAACCCCTGCACTGTCCCTTACTGTTTGCGCAGAACCAAATCCAAGGAGGGAGAGTCCATGCTATTTGGAACCATGAATCTGTGTAAGAAAACTGGTCAGGATAGCCAGGGCTCCCAGTGATCACTTTATAAACTGTGAAGACCCTGGGGGGTCTAAGGTCCTTTCTGGTGGCCAGCCAACCTGGAAACTACGCCAATCAATTTCACAGAAAGTTCAGAGTTGTTCTCACATCAATTTGATACAATAGTCATCAGAATAACCTTTCATGAAGTTCTTGAGCATACAATCTAATGCAGTTGGTTTGGACTGGCTGGACCCCACTACTTTATGTACCTAATATGATCCTCCCAGATACTGTTCTGTGTCTGGTGTCACCAAATGAACAAAGGATGGGAGCCCCCAGAGGAGGTCTTTTAGATGCCCTCTTGGCTGCATCCCTTATGGGACTTTAAGGCAAATCTTGGCTAATGTGCACTCGTATAAACCCCAGGCCTGGTTGTCCCCAAGAGCACAAGTCACCATTTTGTCTTATGACATCACCACCAAACTGCAGCTTAGGGCCCACCCGGGCTCTGTAGTTACTATCGTGCAACCATAGATACAATCACACAGTCACACAGTCACACATCCAGTCATGCAGAGGTTATCACATATCCCTCCCGGCCCCTGGGTTTTCCCTACCTGATGTCTCACAGTGGAGACTTTGGGAGGTGATCAAGCTTCCTTTCCATTCAAAGAGGGGCCTTGGTCCCAGGACCTTACCTTATCCAGAGTCTTGTTGTAGGGATTAGTCTTTCCCTCCATAGAGTCTGACTGGTTCAGGTCATCTCTGGGCGCAGTGGCCTTCCTGGGAAGGAGGCCCAATAAAGGATTCGGGTAGTGCCACCTCATTTGACTCAGTAGGACTCATGCCACCCATTGGCTTCTGTCACTATGGCAGTGGAGCAAAGGGCCATCACAGTTGGCTTCCGGGTCAGGAAACCAAAATTTTGCATCTTCGGTTGATAACCGAAGAAGTAAAATGGCACTTGGAGGGTCAGAGAATGAGTTTTATTACACCAGAAAGCTCAGAGGAGTTACAGACTCCAAAATCTGAGCCCCTCCCTGACAGGCTTTTAGGATACTTATAGGGTTGGGGTGGAGACTGGCAGATGCAGCAAGAAAGTAGGGTTACAAAGCTAAATGCATGCATTAGGCACCTGGGGGAAGGAATGTGGAGGTTGGAGTTCACAGAATTTACATTAAATAGCTTTGTCCATAATTTTTCACTTTAAGATAAGTAGAGTTTATTATTCAGCTGGGATGTTGTACATATGTCCACAAATGACAGCAGTATTCTTTTTTTTTTTTTATATGTGTCTTTAAAAGGGAGAAATAAATGCTACAGCACTAATTTAGTGAGGGATACATGAGCAATGCTCTCTTAATGTGTCATCGCAGGGGAAGCATTCCCTGGAAATGAGCCAGGGCATCTTGTGAATCCAACAGGCTTCATTTAGTGCTGCCTCTGCCTCACTGACACTGAGGTGCTATGATCTTATTCACTGCCCCATACCCAAAAGCTGTGTGCAATTTTCTGCTCTGCCTGGTAAGGATGATTTAGTCATTGTTATGTGTAGATCATAGTTAATTTAATTGATCCTAATGTTAATGCTTTGTAATACATATGTTAATACTCGTGGCACCCTGCTTAGGGAACCTTTTGAGTTATTTAGTGTCAGTCCATTTCACTGGCATAGACTAGGCTCAGGAAGTTTTGCCCCTTTACCAAAGCACTTTGTGCTCATTAATTTTTACAATGCTCTTGAGTGGGAGGAGGATTATATTGATAGCTACAACAGCAGTACTGGAAGGAACAGTATTTCCCAGCACCTTTCTATATGTGTAACCTTCTTGGGACTCTTTGCCAAATAAAATATCCATTTATCTGCTAGGCATCAAACGTCTATTATCTCAAGTCCACAGTTGGGTGAAGTTCTTGTGTTAGTCTCCTGCTGCATCAGACACCCCAATGCTCAGACAACATTTTCTTCCTTGAAATGCTTGCAAACATAACCATTGTACCATCCTCCCATTTGGAAGGATTTCAATCCCCCATAGATTACCTTTGACCACAACAGCATTGCCTATTTTAAGTAACAGTCCCTACAAAAAGCATTGGTTTATGTGAAGAGTTACTCTGGAGATTATATACATATCTAATAAAGAGGGTAGGTGAATTGCCCTTGATCATACAGCTAAATAGTGTCAGAAATGGTGGTAAACTGGATGTCCAGAATTCCCTTCACTCCCTAAATTCTCGAGAGACCAATCTGTCAAAGCCATGAATAACTGTGGAAACCTTAAATTCCAGGACCGATGTCCTGGTTCTCTTAAGCAGTGTTAAGGTTTGTTTCATCATCAATCATTTGACTAGTGAATATTGAATACTTATAATAGACACAGGACTTAAGACCAGGAATAGAGACATGAAATTTATATTGAGTCTTTATGTTCAGGAAAATCTCTGTTAGACCATAACTCTGGCATTCATGGTGACATTTGATATTTTCAGGTGGGTCTAGAAGGAGGTGTGCTCCTGAAAAATTGTTGTTGTTGAGCAGAATTAGAAGGTAGAGAGGGTGAAGACTATTTTCAGTGAAGCTAAAACATGCAAGGATCACTTTTGAATATAATCTACAAAACAGATAAGTATGCAGATGTGATGAAAACATAAGCAATTAATTTTAAATAAGTACTGAAATTAAACTCAAATAATGTCTTCTCATTAGCCATAAACTGGCGGGGGTTAGTATGTGCATTTAGTAGGTACATAGGATAGAAGAAGAGCACAATGAAAGTGACATATTGGAATTAATCATTTCTTCTCTAATTTATTAGAACTGTTTCCTGCAGGAGATGAGATTTCAAGAACTGTTTGAATGACTAAGAAAAGGAAATTTGTCGGGGAGAATCAGAAGTTTTGTGAGAGAAAGCAGTTTGCCCAAGGTCACTTAAATAACCAGTATCAGAGTAGGGAATTAAACACAGTGAAAAGAAATGAATGTATCTATAGTGAGTCTCTTATAAGAGCACCTTCAAGCTGATGTCAAGAATTTTCTCCAGGAGGTAGACGAGAATTACAGTGACCTTCATGAAATTACACATTGTGCCTCAGAGAAAGGCACTCTGAGATTTTTCAACTAAGAAACCCAGGTTCCCAGGGGAGATCGAAACCTTTCTTTCTCTATTAACCATGAAAATGCTTTCCATATATCTGTTGAACATAGAGCAAGACAAAAATACCCCTCTGAAATAACCCTTCATCTGAAGAGTGTAATCCTCATTTTCCTCTTGAAAATAAGAGTAATAAATGAATACAAACATTCATAACTGAATGTCTGTTGAGAATCTCTCCCAACTAATTAACCTGAGTAATAATGGAGCAAAACAAGCAACTTGGCTGATCACATAAATGCCAAGTCAGAGAGAAATTTATTTCAAATTTACTTTTTTTTATCTCTGCTCTTCCCAGTCTCTTGGCATTCTTTGCTTGTTTTTCTTCATAAAAAGCATCCCATTTAAAGTTATATCACTTTTTAATTCTCTACCCTCCGCCCACTGAAGTGAAAGTCCTATGAAGCTATAAACTCTAGCTCATTGCTGCAAATATAGCACTTGGAATACCACCCAACACATACGTAACATTCAATAATTATTTTTTAAACAAATAAATATCTAACAAATGCCATAAAATAGTCAAAGTATTTGTTTTCTGTTTTTCTTTTCCCAAATGACAACAAACTACTTAAAGGGTGTGAAATTATTGAACAAAAACTGAGAGTAAACAAGTGTGGTTTCCATGATGCAATGTTACACCATTATTAAATATTATTACATATTATAAATGGTATCTTCTTATAAATGTGATATATAGGATTCAACCTGTGGAGGCTTCACCTGAGGCACCAAGGTCTGGAGATCATGCATTAAGAATCATTAATAGAAGTTACCTAACAATCCATTTTTAAAAATACACTTCTTATTTGAGAATAAAAAATGTCCAGATAAGAAATAATATAGTTCCTTATAAGAGAGTGGGACTACCATGTAAAAAGTACATATATTAATATAAATAGAGACATTTTAAAATGGACTCAGAGCTGCCATCCCAGAGCAAGTGCCTTGTATGTCTTACTTCTCAAAGCTTTGCAAAGATAAAAAGCAAGCAGATATTATGATCAAAGAAATAAATATTATGACTGAAAAATTAAAAAACATTAGAATTAACATTATTATGTTAGCTTATCTGTACCTATAGAAGTTCTTTTGTTCTATTCATGTGTTACAATTATTTCCTTTTCTGTCTCATAAATACCCCTTGTCTTTGCCTCCTAATCAGAACACTATTCGGATTTCTGCCTGAAACAGTGACTCCTGAACAGCTAGCTATACTTGTGGATATTATATAAATGTGTGTTGCCTTTCACTTTTTCTTTTATTTTTAGCTTAATGACAGGAATGGCCCCAGACTTCAGTCAGCTGTATCTGGGATTTGGATATTAGATCCGCTACTCACTGAGACTGTGACTTGGATAACTTATCCAGACTGAGATTCCATTTCCCTCGTAGTGAACTGAATAAAATAATGTCCACCATATAAGAATGTGGTGAATATTACAATAAAATTATCAGGATAATATTTATAAGTTAGCGATAAGTTATATAACAATATCATCATAATAATAAATATAGCTAAAGCCTGAGGCATTGTAAACAGTTAACCAATTTTTGTTCCTGGCTCTGTCCACCTTTTATAGGCTGTCTATTTCTCCCAAAGACCTCTGCCACCAAATGCACAAAGCCCAAATGTTAAGTGCATTGACATGTTTACAGTATTGGTAGAATCAGATTTTTTCCAAGTTTAGTAATAAATAAGTTTAGGAAGATGGGACTTAGATCACTCAATCAGTTGCACAACATATAGCATTTTATCTACTTGGTTATAGATCTTATAGCTTTGTCAGGTGTGCTTTAGTGATTTGCATACATGCTCCTTTTTACTGCAGGACTGCATGCATGCCTCAAAAGCAGGATGTAAGTGTTATCATCATTCTGTGCCTGCAGAATCTTAGTGCACTTCACTTTGTTAGTGCTTGAAAAGACTAATAAGTAAAAATGGTTTTGATGAGAATCTCATAGGCAAATTTTTACATTTACCACACATAATATGTGCATTTGTTTGTTACATAGTAATTTTAAGGTTATAATTTTAAAGGTTTTAAGTATTATAATACTATAATACTATCATTGTGCAAATTAAGTTTAAGTGAAAATGCAAGTTTTTGTGATTTATCTATATAAGTACTTTATTACTAATGAATCTAAGCAATATTTCATAGCATTATTGTATATTTTCATTTCAAATTCTATATATGTGCATTTACAACCTTTAGTATTTTGTTTATTGAATTGTTTATTTGAAGATTATTTGCATATGCTCTGAATAAAACTATTTTTTGTTGTTGTTATCTGTGCTAAAAACTCCTAGTCAGTGGCTTGTTATTTCATTTGGCTTAAGATGTTTTTGTAACATAAATTTTCAATTTTAATGCCACCAAACTTGAAAGTGTTAAAATTTATATTTGTTTTATTTTTTTAAATAGATATACCCAAGTGTGGCCAAACATCTTAAAAATAGTCTCCCACATTTTTCTTAACAAGTTAAAGCTTAACTTTCACATTAAGATTTCACTTTACATCAACTTTTTGTTGTATGGTGCAAGGTAGAAGTCTGTTTGCTTTCCAGTTTGCATGACTAACTTTCTGACACCAGTTTCTGAGTAGTCCATATTTTTCTTGCAGATTTACATTGTCACTGCTGAAGTATATGAAGTGTTTATATTTGTGTAGGTCTCAATTCAGATCTGTTTGTATATTCTTGTGATAATTCCATTGACTTAATTACTGCAAATTTACTTGAAATATTTATACCTGCTAAAATGAGTCCCTCTCAAGGATCTTAACGTTCTCATTATTTTCATCTTCTTACTACATAGTGATGATTTTTATAAACTCAACCATATCTGAAAAAGCATTTATAGTTTTATTTATTATTTTAATTGTTATCTCCAGGTGTTTTATTAAGAGGTTTCTGGGTTATTTTGATAGATTTAAATGCATTTTCCTCACATTTCTCTGGATCATTTTGATCTGCTTAGCAGAACAGGCAACAGAATTTGTGAAGCCCAGGATATATGAAAATATAGTGCATCTTAACAAAACATTATGAAGAATTTAAAGATGTGGAGAAGAGAGCAATAAACTAAACATTTCTAAGCCCTTCTAACTGCATAGATGTCATTCCATTAAGCCAGTTCTACTGCCTAGTCACATTCCTGTGGAAACTACTACCTGCTTTTGATTCATTTCTCACAGTTTCTTATTCAGCCAGTTTAATGTCTTCTTTTATGGAGATTCCATGCAACTATACCATCACTGCCAGGTCTATGATACTCTTTTAATATTCTCTTCTTTCTCTATTTCACATTCGGTGTTCCCAGAGTTCTAGTTAGCTTCACAGTGCCTGGGATAGTTCAACTGTCAGATGTACCAGGTACTCATCTCTTGATGGTAGAACTTTGCCATATTCAATAAATATTTATGCCTCATAACTTTGTGTATGGTGTAACCAGCTAGTAGATAATACTAACACAACTTGCAAATTAGGAAGAAATATAAAAAACAATATAATATGTACTAGAAGTTAAGAGCCTAAAATATTTAAGACAGAGTTGGATTCAAATTTCAGCTTTATTACTTCTTAGCTACAAATTATTTAACCCTCTGAGTCTCAGTTTCCTCTTCTAAAAATGGAGATAATAATATTGTCCACCTCACAGTGTTATGTGTGGATTAAGTAATAAAAAAATTTGTATAACACTTAGCACCATAAATAATAAGATATAAGAATGTTTACTATAGCTGTTAAATTATAAAATTGTCTTATACAGACAATTTATGGATGACCAGAGAAAGAAGGAAGTAAATGCCCAAGCAATAAGGGAAGTGTTCCTAGGGCAAGACATCAGCCAGGTCTTATCTCCATCTCCCTTGTTTAAGTAAATAAAATCATTCCCTCAAATTGTCAGAATAACCTTTTAATAGGCAGCACTGTTCCTACTCTTGACTCACTGAAATCCATTCTTCACACATTAGCCAATGTGATAGTTATAAAACTATCATTTCATACCTTTCCACTACTTATAATCCTGCAGTGGTATTCCAGGATGCCTATGATCCATAATCTTTACTGTGGCCCAGAAGTTCTTGCATAATCTGTTCCTGCCTACCTTTCAGAAGCTATCTCCTACCACTGACCATTTTGCTCAATGCACTTATAATTTTTGAGTTGCATTGCCCATTTTTCTGTTTCACGGATAACTGAGCTTGGTTTTGACTCAAGACCTTTACTCATAGTTTTTTCTGCCTAGAAACCTAGAAAGTGATTTTATCCCAGACCTTTCACATGGCCAGCTCCCTTTCAAAGTCGAAGCTTTGACCCAAATATCACCTTCCTGAGGCTCTTCCTTGACAATTTTGTCTAATAGCTCATTTCAGTTACTCTCTATTATATCTTTTTAAAAAATGTATAGCACTGTCTGAAAATATGTTTTATATTTACCTGCTTGTTCATTACCTCTCTGTTCATGAGGACAAACATTTCATAATATTCCATAAAGAGGAAAACCATTCTTTTGTTCAGTCCTATATTCCCTGTGTTTAGTTATAGATGTGATAAATATATACTGAATAAATTAATAAATCCTAAAGTCTAAACAGATGGAAGGGATACTGATAGTGAGGAGTCTTCTTGTGTATGATATAAAGGACCATGGAAATGAGTGCAGCCTGAACAAAGAGAATGAGGAAACTTTAGAGAGCTTTATCCACAGCCTCAGTGTTGAAAGCATTACTTTCCCAATTATACAGTAAAGTCATTAAGGTCAAGGAACTAGGTCTCTACCATATTTGTAATTGTAGACGTTAGCAGTTTTTAACTTATGTTAGGTTTTCAATAAATGATTATTAAAATGAATTAGCTGAGTTCTTATCTTAAATGACATACAAATGTGTTTATGGCTCCAATCTTAAGCCCACAGGGATTTCTTTTCTTTTCATCTTATTAGAGGCCAGTTTTCATGCATTAGTTGTTAGCAAGGAATTGTGTATAAAAGCAGGTCATGTGGTTGCTGTAGCATGAACAAGCTCTGGCTCTATTTTGTCACTGAGGTGGTGTCTAATAAATTTACCAACTGAGGTTTATTATGGTAATTGGGATGGAGATTCTCTAATCTATGTATGTTCAAAAATGGCCTTTGAATTCATTTTTTATAAAAGTTTCAATGGCTGACTATCTGGCCAGGTTGATGAGGAGACAAAAGGGACCTCAGCCTCAGGCTCGGCTGTATATGTCACCAGTCCAGCTAAACATGCAGGGCCTCCACACCCGTTGAGTGAGGCACTCCTTACAATCATCTGACCCTGAAAGTTCAGAAGGCTCCAAGACTTTCTTGGCATTTTAAGTGGTAGAGACATTTCATTTAGATATATTTGCATAAGACATGAAGTTTTAGTATGTGAAGTTACTGACCTCCTCCAAGTGAATATAAAGAGTATGGATTGAGAATTATAAGCAAGAAGAAGCAATGACTTACATTTGCAAAAAGGAGCGCAGGTACCAGCATATTAAATATAAATTAAATATAGATTACAACTATTTCACATGGAGGAGTGGGTGATGTGAAGTTGGCTGCCTACCTAGTCTGGAATCTCATGGAAGACCCTGAAGGAATCATTTTTGCTTTTTAAAATTCATAGCAGACTTTTTCTTTTGATGTGCCTGTATATAGTGGGTTATCCAGTAGATATCAAGTTTTAGTTTAAATAAATCAAGACGTGTGTGTGTGTGTGTGTGTGTGTGTGTGTGTGTGTGTGTGTGTATTGTGTGTATTGGGGTATCTTATCCTGAGTCTGAGCTTAAATGTGGTGATACAAAGAGAAAGAGTGGAGGAATAGCCATTTTTTCTTACTAATTTTAATGGAAGAGGGAAAGGTATGAGGAGGATCATTGAGATGCAAGATGAGAGCCAGAATATTTGTCCATGGCAATACTCCTGCTACTTGAGTTTACCTCAGTATCACCAATGCATTTAAAAAAGAAAAAGAAAGAGAGAGAGAGAGAGAGAGAGAGAAGAAAAGATAAAAAAGGAAAGAAAAAAGAAAAGGAAAAGAGAGAGGGAGGGAGGGAGGGAAGGAAGGAAGGAAGAATGAGAAAGGAAGAAAGAAAGAAAGAAGGAGAGGAGGGAGAAGGAAGGAAGGAAGGGAAAAAAGTGAAAAGAAAACAGAAAAGTGTTATCTTTTCCACAATGGTATTTAGGACTGAGGTCAAGAATAGCTGGGTCTTCATCTAGCTGTGTCATAATGTGTCACAACATGAAACCTAGTCAAGTGCCTACCCTTCTCTGGAACTCAATTTAAACAGTATTTAAAAATGAGGAGGAAAAAATGATGGTATACTTTATTTGAGGTACCTTCTAGCAATGTCTCAGGTACCAATATAAGTGTCTAGAAGAAGCCAGGCCCATGATAACCAAGATAATAGACTGGCCCATGTCGATAACAACACCCAGAGAAAATTCTGGGTGTAGAAGGATGTCACTTTAACAGTAGTCACTACTGTAGGTAATTTTATTTTAAAAAGTTTGGTTCAGAAACCAAAAATTAGAGATTTGACACATAAACCTAGGGGAAGATCAAGATAACCCATGACTGAAACAAAGCCATTCTTACTCCTTTCTTTTAAATCAGGCATAATCAACACGTAACACTGTAGTAGCTTCAGGTGTACAACATAATGATTCCATATTTGTATGTATTTCAAAATGATCACCACAGTAAGTCTACTTGACATCTGTCACCAGTTATAATTTTTTTCCTTAAGAAGAGAACCATTAAGACTTCTTCTCTTAGAAACTTTCAAGTATGAAATAGAATATTATTAACTATGGCCACCGTGCTATGCCCATGACTTATTTATTTCTTTACTGGAAATTTGTACCTTTTGATTTCCTTCATCCATTTCACTCACCCTCATGGTAGATAGTATTTTTGAAAGTGAGTGTAGACAGCTGGTCTGTTCAGCAGAATGGGTTATGGATTGATTATGTGCTCACTTTCTAAACTCTTTTACCACCCTTTATTCTCATGTTAAGCAAAAATTGATTGAATACTCCTATGTTCAAGATATAAGGGGATATCCTGATCCCAAAAACTTTATGGTAGACAAAGTCTCATAAGTATTGCAGCAATGACAATATATATGAAGGATAAAGGTCATAGAAGGAAAGACAGACTTAGGCCATCAAAGTAGTATCACAAAAATTCTATAAATGTTTGAGGTGATAGAGGTAAGTTCTAAGGGATGGGAACAATGAAAATCTGAATAAGAGATCCTTGTTAGTACCGGGATTAAGAAACATTTTAAAATTGGGGGGATGATTAAAGTAATGATGAAGAGTGGGCCTGAGTACAGGTAACAAAGTGGGAAGGGGGCATGGTAAGAAACATCAAGACGGTTGCTTCCCAGGGCATAGGCGAATGAATCACCTTGGGCCCACAGATCACTGCTCAGTGAAAGCTATCTGACATTGAAGACAATATGTGTGGCTAAAAGTGGGTTTGAATCCTTATACGGCACGTTTTAACTATGATCTTGGGGAAGTTACACAAACGTCATTTTATTCATTGAAAAAAAAGAATTATATTATTCAAAGATTTGTTTTAAGGATACATGTGATAATGTAAGAAACAAAATAAGCACTCTCAATAGTAGTTAATAACATTTATTAAAATTATACCATCATCTGGCTATGTGTAGTCTCATCATGTAAGGAAACAAAATGAAACTTGCTTACCTTGATATTTAAAAAATATATAAATCTAGAACACCTGAAAACAGCAAAGTAGTTAAATCCACAGGGGAAAAAAAGCCAGGAGTGGTTGAGAATAAATAGCAACAGAAGCAAGGTCAAATGGGGAAAGGAAAAGCGGTTTTATTCAGCAGGCTTTATAAATAGCTTTGTGTTTCATGTGGGCTAATTAGAGTGCTTGTGGATAAGTGAGATGTACAAGAAATAATTTCCAAATATTCTTTCTTTGTTTAAGTGATGAAAATTTAAGCTATTTGATTGACTACTTTAAAAGTGGGGGGGATGCTGAGAAGCAAAATATCCATTTTCATTCTGGATTAATGATTCACTATCCAAGTGTGAAATTAGATAAATACACACTCCTTCATGCAGAGCTAATTTTGAAATGCCCAGGAATTTTCAACAGTGTAACAAAGTGTCTCTGTTTTCCTTTTCTGCTTATTTTCCATAATTTGCTGAATGGTGTCAAAATGTTTGTCACTATGACAGAGAGAAAACAGAGAGAAGAAATTTTATTCACCAAAAGCACACTGCAAATTACCTCCAAAACTCTTTGTTCCCCTGATAAAACCAATGAAAAACAAAAATATGCTTTTGTGTAAAGCAAGATGACCTTCTATTTTAGTGATTCTTGAAAAAGAGCTCACATAAGCCTCCTCCAAGAGAGTGGAGGGTATTCTACTTCACTGACTCATTTTCTCCACTTTTTCCAACAGTATTCAGTAGAAATTGTAGCAACTGACTAAAAAAAAATTTTAGTAACATTTTAAGCACTAGGCTGTCAAGAAACTTTTTAAATAAAAACTGTTTGCTTCCAAAAAAGTAAGTGTCATAGAGAAAAAAGTACAATTAAGTGTCTGATTTTACTCACATTTGCTATAATTTGTTTTGACAACCAACATTTTTTTACTAACTCCCTTCACAGTTTTGATATGAACAAGGAAGTTCTGCCACATTGAAGACATTCAAGAGAAGAACAAGCAATCGATGTCAAGCCAGTCATGAACCAGAAAGAATTATTTTTCTGCTAGGCAGGAATTTAACAATGCTGCTGGACATTCTCTCATCCCTTGAGAGGGAGAAAGATGTAGCAATCCTGGAATTTGTAGTACATTTCATCAAAGAAAAAAACAAAAACAAAAAACTGTATATATCAAGGGGCCACAATTTGATCTGGTGTGCCTAGCAGTCTTCTGGTTCATAATATAAAGTGACATAAAATCCTACATGCTCAACCTAAGAGAAAAGGGTGAGGTATCCCTCTCTTGGATACAGAATCAAATCGTGTGAAATCTGCTGGAATTTGATAATAAACATTTATAGACCTTGTTGATTCAATATTCAATTTGACACATTTGGATAAAACTACCATTGCCCAGCTGTTTCCCAACAGGTTGGGAAGCAAAGGCTAGGGAAGCAAAGCAGCATTGGAGAAACCCCAACACAGAGCTGATATTTCAGCAAATTTTAAGGGGCATGAATGGGAGATGACCTAGAAAATGCCATTCTAGCAAATCTAAGAACAGACATCTCCAGGTCAGGGGGAATATTTTGGCATCTGAATAGCATATAGGTACAATTGGCCACCCCTGGTCTTCCAACAGGAGGACAGGATACACTGGGAAGCAGTCCAATTTCATTGAAAAGGTTGGTAGAAAAATTAAGATTTTTATAGCTCACCAATTTAAAAAGTCAAAATCCATAGCTTGTTGAATTTTCTCAACTTCCAAGAATGAATTTATCTCAAGAGAAAATTGTGAGCTCATGTATTGTATTTGAAAGTTCTCAGAAAAAACATGTTTGTCTTGACCTCAGTCCTCTACAGGACTGGTGTGAATGGTATAATTTTCATTTTTCTTATGGGAAATAAAAAAGGTGAGAAATAATAAGTGGCATTGAGTATTTTCTGAGTTGTTAGAAGATTATATTCTTGTTGCCACCTCTGAAAACTGACTTAACACACCCTTTAAACACAAATGCACACAAATTAATATATAATAATATAACAACAATATTTAGATTTCACATTTCAAAAGCTCCTCCTCTGGATCAGTTCTGACTAACACACTTACATAAAGAAGAAAGGGCTTCTTCAAAAATCAATCCATAAGACAGACTTATTTGACAACCCTGGAAGCAAATCTTCAGATAAAGAAAGTTTTTATGGCATTTGCTGGTAACTCTTCCTTTTCTTTTCTTTTCTTGCTTCTTTCATGGTTGAGCAACACTATCAGTTACCTGTTCAGAGGACAGCAAAATAGGATGGTTTAGAGCATTTAGTGCTCATGTCCTGGAGCAGAAAGAGCAGTGAGGAGAACTTCACAAAGATGTCTCACCTCACTTATGAACCCTAGACATAACATGCCAAATGGAAATCTTTATAGTCTCTGAGTTCCTATCATAACTAGTAGCATTTCCATTCTGTGGAAAAGAGCTCACAGAAGAGGTCAGTCATACAAATCATCTGTGTTTCCAAAAAGGAAATAAAAACACTTGTTGATTATGTAGTCTACTAAAATACATAGCCTCAATCTTCAAGAAATTATCTCACTTATTTGATGAATTTGTTTCCCAACCCATTCCTCAGTTGATACTGTGGTTCATTTTTTTTCTCTTAGCTCCAGAAAAAAAAATCTTATTTAGGATCCATTTTCACTGTAGCCCAAATAAAGGAGTGCTTTCTTCTCTAAGTGTGTGTTGGGGGTGAGTTCTCCTGTAGATGAGCAAGTGATAAGGAGCTAAGAATAGAATATCTCTTTTTCTTCAGAGTGAGGCATCTTATATAAACTGTATAAACTGGTATGGCTGATGTAACCTAAGACAACATGTTTACTTTGCACAGATTAAAGTCTCATTGGCAAATGATAGGCTGAGATGATAGAAAAGTGACTCACAATTAAAAGGCATAAAAGTCACTTTTGGGCTTACTCAGTTCTGGGCCTCAGACCAGATTTTGAGTAGCTAGGAAGTGAAGTGTATGTGGTTGTTAAAAGTGTGCAATTATTCTTATGTTTCAAAACTATGCAATCATCCCATTTTTGGGAGTCCCAAAGAGGATTCTATGGAATGCCAGTTAATTTTGATTGAATAAAAAAGATTTGGTGGTCACAGAATGTCAGGAAAATGGTCAGTAGTTTTTCCTTTTAGAGATTTCAAATTCAGTATTATCATACCAAAGGTTATAAGAAAGTCTATCATGAGTAAGTATATTTACATTTACTTAATCCAATGTTTCCTGCATTTATTTGGTAAATAAAACATTTGTAGCATAACATCTACAATGACAAAAAAGTAGCTTTCCATGAAATGTCCTTTAGAAGTGCTACTTAGACACTGCTATTCATTTTTGTATTGTTTTGTTTTCCAATTGCCTAGATTATGAAGGATCAGCAGCAGATGGAGAGCATGCTATAGAAAAAAAGCAATATAGAATTTAGAAAGGCAGACCTGCCTTTGAACTACATTTTGGGAACAAAGGCAATGGCTCCTGTTTTTAAGCTTGGCATGGAGTGTGCAAAAAGAGCAGAATCCATCATGCTTAAGTGTTAAATGTCTTAACCTAGATCTCGACAATAAGCATTGTGGGCAAGTATATGACAGACTCCTGACAGCATGTCTCCATATTCTTACCTAGAGTTAGAAAGACCTCCACTGAAAAACATGTGTCCATACTTCTTGATCACAGGAGCAAATTCAGTCTCAGAGTTAGATTTTGTGTGAATTAGAGAAAATAAAAAGAATTTTAAATGAAATTAATAATTTGGATGCTTGAAATATTTTAGAAGACTTCATATTAGTTATATGTATAATACGTGTGTGTAAAGCCTTTATTAAGTGCAGTACCAAAACATCATTAATTAAAGTAGGAGCAGGAAGAACCTAAAGAGAGAGTAAATGATGGAATATATACATATGTTGAGTAGAAACAGAAAACAAAAGCTACAAATTGGCTGAGGTTCAAAAAGGAGAGACGAAACTAAAGGATCCTGATGCCAATTAGAGACACATAAACTTATGTCCTCCTGATCCTTTCATACTCCTCATCATTTTCTTGTGAAATTTTATCTCCAGCTTATTTCTGAGGATGTCAGATCAGAGGCACCAAATCTTAAAACACAAATCCTGCCTGTGTGTCATGTAAATGGTTTATTCTATATTACAAAACAGTTTCACTAGGGTTACTTCATTAAACTGTAATAAAATATTATTAATGAAACTACACTAGAATTCCCAAAGGTGTACCCCTTGTTGACATTTCATCTATGAATATATTTATTATCATTACCACACAGAAACTGTTTTTGCAAAATATAGCATTTCCAATGTGCTAAGAAAAAAATAAAATTGGGTTTGATGCTTAGCTAACTTATCTAGAGTTTCAATTATTTTTGACATTTATTATTGATCTCTAATAAAATAGGTATGAAACAAAAGAAAAAATATATACTCATGTTAAAATGAACACTAATAACATGAAGATTAATAAACTTGCCGTACCATTCAAATCTCCATTTCATAGAAATTGAAACTCTCTTAAATTTTTAAAAAACTGAGAAATTTCATGATCATTTATTTTTTGGCAAAAATATAGCTTTGCTTAGCCTTATTAACTCTAATAAATAATGATAAAATCATTCCAATATTATACAAATCTTATGAATTTGCATGCTCTGAGTAAAAATGTATGCATTCATTTTCACTACTTGATAGCAGGATTTACTCTCAGTTTTTTTTTTATACATATTCCATGAAACCAGCATGAGAGCAATTCATCAGAATAAAATGCAATTGCTCCAAGAGAGAACCATGTACGTCATGTGGTAAGCTTCCTGTCATACATGCATTTTTGCATATATTTTATGATGATCTTTTAGAATGTTAACATTGGCATTACTTTAATAAATGTTTATTGGCCAACTGTGTATCAGACAATGCATTAGACACTGAGATAAGTGGTGAATATTTTAAAGGTAAGATTTCTATCCTCAATTCTCTCATTGAATTTGCATTCCAGTATAAGTTGGGGGTAGGAGAGGCGATGTGGGAGACAATATAAAATAAAGAAACAAAATAATTGTAACAATGCCAAATAGGATATGATAAAACAGTGATCTAAAAGAAAAGCATTGTGAGGGCTATTACAAGATTCAGAAACATCTTACTGAAGAAAATAAATTTAAGCTGAAACCTGAAAAAAGAGGATAAGTCAATAATTTGAAGAGATAAAAGAAAAACATTCAAATTGGAATGTTACAGCAATAAAAAATTTCCTCTGAAAGAAGAGGCTTGATTGTTCTGAGGAAAAGAAAGAAGGCCACGGGACTCCACAATGAGTGAGAAACAGTCGTATGAGGAGAGGTACTGGACATTGGCACATCAAGGTAAAAAGGTGTAGAATTGTTATGCCCCAGAGGGCAGGATATTGGTTAGAGTTGCTGATGCATGATGATAATAAAAAGTAGATCAACTTTTACTTGGGTCCATTATTAAATTATTGACAGATGATATAGGCCTTGTTACCTGCACCTGGTAGGGGGAGGGGAGATTGGAGTGCCTCCCCCAACACTCATAGACAAATAAACATCACCATTGCTAAACTACTTAGCTAGGTGTGACTTTAAGTGTGTATAGGGCAGAAGTATTATGTCTCAGCTTTAGGGTTAGAGCTGGTCCACATATGTGTTCTGTTTGGAATAGTGCTTCAGAAAATAAATTGAAATACTTTTCAATATTCAAACATTGAGAGATTTTACATAAAACGGCATTTAACATTCTCTTGAAAAATCAAATCTAGCAACACTGACACCACTTTTTCCACAAAAATCATGCCAGTTAGATAGGGAATTCATTTTCCATTGTTGGCCCCAGGAATGAATATACCTGTTAAGAATGGCTCTTGTTGGCTGACTGAGATCAAATTTAAAAACAGTCTAACAGTCATCGCTAAACAGGGGCCTTTCAAATAAGCTGCGTTTCAGGGAGAAGCTGCATTAAACTGTGATGTCTGCCTTCTGCATTGACCTGCCGTTTTGCACTGTATTCCTGCAGTTTGAGCCAAACCCATATAAAGAACTTGTTTGAATCATATTTCAATTAATAGGACTAAGACATTCCCGTCCAATTGGAGCAGTGCAGCCATATCCTCATTAGTATGTTCATGAACCAAACAGGCTCTAATCTAAGAAGATAGCAAGTTGTTTTTCAGAGACAATAAACTGAAACTGCAAGTCATGCTGAAACATGAACAAAGCAAAGAATTTTGACCTTCAGTCGCACTGACCCCCATGGAACTAAAAGATGGGACATAACCAGAACTTGAACACGAGAACACTTTAAAGAATAAAAGGGTCTTTTGTCTAGTGCTGATCCAGCACTAAAGCCTTTTATAATATCTTACCATATAGTATAGTCAAATTCCAAAACCCTCTAATTGAAACCTTTGCTGCCAGTGCTTCTACATACCAGCCTGTCCTTCCCTAATCCCTCAAATTCCACCCAAAACCCTCAATTGACTTCACAATAAAGCCTCTTCTTTTCTCAAAAGCCAATGTCATAGTATTGGTTACTATGTATGAATATATATGGCAGCCGGCCTTTGCTTGGTAACATTAGCTTCTAATAATTCCTTTGTGGTAGCATAACTCCAATATGGCATTCTCCCTGTGTGTCTGTGTCTAAATTTCCTTTTCGTAAGGATACCATCATATCATTTTAAGGGCCCACTCTACTCCAGAATGACCTCATCTTAAGTAATTACATTTACAATGACACCGTTTCAAATCAAGCATATTCTGAGGTTCTTGGGGTTAAGATTTCAAAATGAATTTCAACATTTCAATCCAAAATACCTTCCTTATCAGTGGATGACACAGCTCCCCCGTCCCCCGGTTTTCCACTTCTCTTGGAGCATTGGTGCAATGGAGCTGTTCTGTATTAAGTGAGCCTTCAACATAGCCACTCACATGTAGTTATAGAAGATTATAAAGAGTGGTAGAGGAGAAAAATCTAGCCTAATAATAGGCAATAATACCTCAGAGAAACATTAGGCTGATAAGTACAATCTAGAGAGAGAAAAGCAGAGGGATGAAGATGATATACTTGGATGAAAAAAGAGGATAACTTTGTCCATAGAAAAATTTATTTCCCTTCTCCTTCAATTTATGATGTGTACAGAGAATGCTAAGCTCACAGCAAAAGATAACCTGTAGATGGCAGAGACTTCTGTAGATTCTGGATAGATTAGCAAGCATAACCTCAAGTAAAGTTCTAGAAAAGAGGATGACCTCTCAAATTAAGATAAGCCATTGGCAAGTCAAATGGCATTTACAATTTGGGACAATGACATTTATTTATAATGTGTTCTCTACATAAATTAAAGAATTAAGTTTATATTGCATATTTTGCTAATTATTGTTCAGATAGCTATGTAGTGAAAATGTTGGCATGACTGTCTCATATTTCAGTTATTACTAAGCGTGATGAGCAAATGAGGAATGTCTTAATAATATAGAGAACTTATAAAACTATGCACTGACATAGCCACTGAATTTCAAATTCGAAGGGCAATATTTTCTGACCTGAATTAGTTTCCTATTGCTGCTATAACAAATTACCACAAACTTACTAGCAACACAGTTATTATCTTACAGTTCTATAGATCAGAATTCCAATATGGGGCTAAAATCAAAGTGTCAATGGATCTGTTTTTCTTTTTAGCAAGCAGCTCTACAGGAGAATTAATTTCCCTACCTTCTAGAACTTCTAGAAGTTGACCACATTCTTTGGCTCATGGAATTCTTCCTCCTTCAAAGCAAGCAGCACTGCATCTTGCTAACCTTCCTTTTTAGCCATGTCTCTCTGACCACAGCTGGTTCTCTGCTTTTAAGGACTATTGTGATATAATTGCATCCACCTGGATAACCCAGCATCCTCCCGCCGTCTAAAGGTATGTAACCTTAATTACAGATGCAAAGTCTCAAATTTTGCCATGTAAAGTAACATGTTCACAGATTCTAGAAGATTTGGAAATCATTACAAGGTAATTATTCTGCCTGCCTCATGACCACTTGTTTCTATTCTGGGGTTAGAGTCAAGCTGGAAAGTGCAGCTATCTATCAATATGTTAACTATAGTGGGTACTTGCTCAGTAAACACTTGTTGATCAATTTATGAGTATATATGAATAGAGAACTCATAAAAATAATCCTTAAGTATCTTAACTAGTGGCATAACATGCCAAATAATGGTGTGCCAATTCTGAACACACCAAGCAATTGTGCTCCAGCAAAGCAGAAACACCTGCAATGCATTGAGATGATTTAATACCATATAAGCCAAATTTAAAAAAAATATATTTTCCTTAGGGAAAAGCAAAGGGTAAAATTAATGCTTAAAATAAATACAGACTAGGGGTGGAAGGAGGAAGGGAGAAATAAGTAGTCAGAGCATAAAGAGTTTTTAGAGCAGTAAAATTATTCTGTATGATACTATTATTGTCATTACACATTTGATAATTGTTATACATTAGTCAAAATATATAAGTTGTAGGAAACCAGTGAATCTTAATGTCAACTACAGACTTTGGGTAATAAGGGTCTTTAACAAACATACCACTCTGCGGGTCATGTTGACAGTGCGGGAGACTGTATATGTGTTGGACCAGAGAGTACATGGAACTCTATATTTTCCATTTAATTTTTCTGTGAACCAAAAATTCTCTAAAATATTAAGTCTATGAAAAATTAACAACAAATATGTGCAAAAATCCAAATCAGACATGTGTTAAAGCATAAAAATACATAATCATTTAGTCTGACTTCAAAAAAAGATCAGTCTCATACATCGTTGTTTAGATTCATCTAAAGCATCATAAGCAAACTTATCTTTGATTTTGGATAGGAATAGAAATGTCCAGAACAGTAGTCTATATGAATGAGATGTCTGTAAAATAATAAGTGGAAAAAGCAATGAATAGAAAATGAGTAGACTTGGATTCTATTTTTGACATGGTTACTAACCATCACAATGGTTATAATGCTTGTGTTTTAACTTCCCTAGATCACAGTTTCCTTGTCTATAAATAAAGTACAGAAAATATTCTTTAATAACTTTTATATCTTACAAAGACTTACATTTAAAATTCATAAATAAAATTCCATAGGCTTAAATAATTACCAGTACCCTTACTCATGGAAATTTCTGGATGTATCAGAAGGGGAAAGTTGGTGGAGGGGCAGGTAGGACATCAAGAGAAAACATGGGAATCAGTATGTTCCATTTTATGTAGGGAAAAGAAGATTTGAGTCAGAGAGAATTGGGTCTTTACTTCATTCAATAGCTTACAATTTGTGTAACCTTTGGGTTAGTTATCGATTCTCCGTTTTTCATCTATGTAGTGTGAACAGTAAAAATTACCTCATTAGGTTGCTAATAAAGATACATGACCAAATTTATAAGACATAGATTCTAAATAATAATAATAAATGATAATATACTTGTTAATATGAATTGACTATTATGTGACGGGTACTTTTTAAAATATATTTTATTTATAAAGTTTCTTATTCTGTGTATCAACCAAATAACAATAGGGGCTATTATTAGCCTAGTTAACAGATGAGAAAACTGAAGCACAGATAGTTTCTATAACTTGCCTAACGACACAAAGGTAGTTAAGTAGAAGAATCAGGGTTAGGACTGAGCTCTTATGTTCCAGTCCAGGTTTTTAACCAGGTTGGCATAATTTCTCTGACCCAGAGCTTCCTTTCCTTTTTTTTAATTCAATCCTTCCCAAAACCATGGTTTAGGGCAGTTCTCAACCTGTGGGTCATGACCACTTTTGGGGTCAAACGACCCTTTCACAGGGGTCACCTAAGACCATTGGAAAACATCCATCAGATAGTTACATTATGATTCATAACAGTAGCAAAATTACAGTTATGAAGTAGCAATGAAAATAATTTTATGGGGGTCACCACAATATGAGGAACTGTATTAAAGGGTCGCAGCATTAGGAAGGTTGAGAACCACTGGTTTAGGGAATTGACAGAACTTGTACATTGCCACATACATAATCATTTTACTATTCTGGCTAATTCTATCATATAAGATTAATTCTACACACCTTTAATTTGTAAAAAATAAAATATTTAAGTGTATCAACTATTATTACTTTAATTGTTAATTCATTACCATGACATGTTTGTGAACTCCTTCAAAAATAATGTGAACTTACTGAATAATAGCTTTTGAGACCTGGGAAGAACCCTGGCCATCAGCTCAATCCAATCTATACTTAATCTAGATAAGCAAATTAGTATAGAAAACTTCAATCCTCACAATTTATCCTTTTATTCTTTATATTTTTCAATACATTAATCATTTGGCAAGACTGACACAATCTCAAAGTGTGTTATGTATACCCAAGGAATCAATAATGCAAGATCATACACCTTCAGTATATTAAAGAAAAAAGAGGTTGAAACATCCTCTGGCTGGCAAAATAACCCATTATTTTCATGTTTGCCACATTTTAATGATAATGAGTTAATGACAATGTTCATTTTGTAGCTTAAAACGATGGGGAGTCATTCTTGTAATTACCTTGATTCAATTCATATTTTTACCTTTATTTTATTATGATTTTTATTAACTCAATCTCTCAGTGTTGTTTGAATATGAATGTTTAAGAACTTAAATTTAGGGCTATTACATTTTTTATTTCTGTTACCTTATTTATTCTTAAGTCACAATTCTAATTTTACATGTTTTTTTATTTTCTCAATAGTTTGTCCCTTTTACACTGCTTTAAACATAAAATCACGAAAACAAATCTTTCCCAGGCTGACCTGAATAGTTGCAAAAATAATTCTAGATGTGTACAATTTTGAATTTTTTCTCTTACACTGTATTTACCGAGAAGGTTATAAATCACTCTCTCGCAAGCAAATAGTATAATTTTTACCATCCTGACACAAAGAGAATTACATTCTTTAAAGGAGAATTCTAACAGGTACTTAATGTAAAAAACACACTTCAAACCCCTTAAAAATTCAAGTTCAACCAAAATAACCAAGAAACCTAACATTAAGTTGTTTTATGTCTCTTAGAGTAAAATAACTGATAACTCTACCCAGCTTATTTGCTAGAAAACTTAACCTGGGATTTCTAAATTATCTTCAGCTTAAACATTCTCTTAAAAAACTTTTCTAAATGAGTTTCTTTGTGATTAAAAATCTATTTCCTCTCCCTTACAATTATAGTAATAGTAAGCCATGGCATTGGGTACTATGGCCATCTAGATATTGATTTGTGCTGGTATTGCTACATTTCAGTTTTTAAACATGTGCTTTTCTCTAATATGCTTTGCTTTTAATCATTTCAATTCCATTCTTTCCTGGTATTAGAGATCAAAACATGTTATTGGCAGCCATGCATTCTAAAAAGATTCAATTTATTCTTAGGATAAAAGAGACTCTATCCAACACATTTTAGTATAAGCAATCATGACCCACATTCCTTAGGACAGATGAAACTCATGAAAGCATGGATTTAGATGTACATCTCAAAACTGCAGTGATGATTTCCCATAAGTATGCATAGAAAATAAAATGCAAATAAATACAGCATTTAGGACTGCCATTACGAAGGCAGGTATGGAAAACTTGCCAAGATTTTCTTAACTTAGTTTTTTATATTGCTTCAGCTAGCCAAGTAATGTTCTTGGATAGGCATCATTTATACGGTGAGCCAGTATTTAACCAAGGAGCATACCTGCAGGCTCTCCAACAGTCTTTTTAGAACAATCTCTGAAGACTAGACAGTATCTTTAATTGTGAACAACTAAACATTAATCTGAGTCATGTGAACAATTCAATAGATGAAATGAGACTGATGTTTTCTCTGCAGGTGAGTTAACAGCTGCTGCCAAACACCTCTTTGTCCTCACATCTTGGAGCAAGGCTTATAGCAGATAGGCTGAATCATTTTCTCTGTCATGAAACCTTAAGAGCTAAAACGTACTGTTTCTCATGAAAAATGTGATTAATGCCAATGGCTAGGCACTTTAATTCTCTAAGAAACAAAGCTTTTGATCCTTTGAAATGATACTCTTTTACTTTATAAGATGTGTTTAAATTATCTCTTATTTTATTTTTTTGGAAGTTGAAATCATTGGAAAAATTAGCCCTCTAAACTTAATTGCCTATAATTTTGCTATCAAGAAAGCCCATCAAAGTGCTCTACAAACTGAGGAGTGATTGAAAATGAGAGACAAGTGTCTAGTTATCTGCAAAACTAATTTGAGCACTAAATTAGAATCACCACCCTGTTTTGCTTTGCTTGATCTCTTTCATTTGCATCTTGTGTACATACCACCCCCAAAATGCATATCTTTCCTTTCCACATCACTCTAACATTATGTTAAATGATAATGCCAGAATGCATCTCTAGGGCTAAGTTTCTAGTCAGTTTGATTTTCAAGAATCAAATCCCAACTGTAGGAACTGAACAGAATTCAGGGATGTTGTTAATTTAAAGCTCTATAAATATGTAGTTGATAGGAAGAGAAAAAAGAAAAAAAATGGAATAAAAAGGTAACCTACAATCAATACATGGGTATTGAAGGACATCTTTGTAACTTTCAGAGTCTAATAAACTGAATGACTGATTTTTCCATTTTTCTTAGATCAGCCATAATTAGTTTTATGACATCTTACTAGTACAGTATAATCACTCTTAGGTGTAACTTCAAATATTGATGTCAGCATAATACATTATAACATAGATGGTATAGAAAATGGTATTTTATAGTGTATTGTCCTATAACCCATGAGCCTCTTCTATGCAGGAATTTTATGTCAGCATTGACACATCAAATGACTGCTGCTGCATCATTTGATGTGTCGTCTTCCTAGTGCCATACTTTTACTATAATGAGTGTTGAAGCACAAAGTAAAGGTGAACACATTGTTATGTTAGTAGTTTTCCATGTAGGTAAAGTGTCTGAGGCTATAGTTTATAAGGTTGTTGGGCTTAGATTATCTATGAGTGTGTGTCTAGCTGGTCAACTCTAATTCATGTCATTACATTATAGAGATCTTTTTATCAAAGAATCATTGAGAAAATTAAAACCAAAAGAGTAATGATGTAGTCCTATTGAGATGTTATTAAAATCAAAGAAGGATGTCTTATTGCATTCTTTTCTATCTACTCAAATTTTACATTTACAGAATGTGAAAGTAGTATATATAATACAAAACATTAGATTATTCACAGAGCTTTCTTTAGCTTTTTCTTGTACAATAAAAGAAAATGTTCACATGAAAAGGAAAATTTTTAATATGCAGATGAGAACAGTTTTTTTGTATAGGTATCTATTATTTCAGGAAAAAAGTTGAAAATAAAGAAAAAATATATATAGCATACAAGGAGCTGAAAGGTCATTTTCAGAAGGTTATGGTACACAAAAGTACTGACGTTATTTTATACCCATACTTCTGCTTACCTTGCATGCCGATGCTTGACTGAATATACTTTCACAGTTTTAGTTCACTAAAAAGCAGATTCTGAGATGCAATGAGAATATAGCATTCTTATTAGGGAGTGTTCTTGTTCTTAAAACCTATGGGAAGGAGGATTAGGTAGAGAAAAATTAGTTTGTGATAGTCCCAGTAAATTTGTCAGCCAACCCCACAGAAGTTTTATAGTTAGAATGAATCTTCACAGTTGTCCTGAGTGAAGGTGTAAGTAGTTTTTAAAACCCATGTTGATCGGTCATCAGCTATGGGATACCATTAGAGGAGGCACAATCTTAGGCAAGGCAGTTTGTTTTTGTTTTTGTTTTACATTTTTATTGAAGGTTATCTCAAAGAAGACTCAGTTGAGGGCTATCTTGCACCACCCCCCACAGAGTGGGGGAGTAAGCACCTCACTCAAGGTGATACTACTAATAGGAGAGGGAGTGATCCACAGTTGTCACCAAGTACTTCTTCCTGTTTCCTACAACATGAATTCCTATAAATTTCCTAAAGCTCATCTAAAATATTATCATATCTTTAAAGATTTCCCTGATGTCTCACATCAAATGGCTGTCCCCATTTTTTATGCAATTATTGAATCTTGTACAGACATATATCATGAACCTTCAAAATTTTATTATCATATATCTTTGCATATTAGTTTTTTCTACCATACTCTAAGCTGTTTGAAAACAAGGGGCATGTCTTTTTCATCTTTGTATTTTTTCATCTAGCCCAGGGCCAAGCACATAGAATATGTGCAAAAAAAGAAAAAATAATGAATGAATAAATTTCAAAAAGATGACTCTAAATCTGCTAATCTTTACTGAAAAACAAAACTAGAACATTAAGAAGCTACCATAGAGACTTGCAAGATGGCAACCAGAGAGGGGATCCCTGAAACCTGTCCTGGAAAGTACAATTAAATAACCAATACAATGTGGAAAACACTGAGCAGCACAGTGTTTTCACTGAGAGATCAGTGTGTTCAGCTGAGAGATCCACACATCACAAGAAAACACTTGAAGGTCAGAAAAAGGGGGGAAACTGGAGAGGAGGGAGAAAGCAGAATGGAGTGGAGTGGATGGCTATGGGTCACAATCCAACTGAGGCTGACTGAAGGAAATAGAGAGAAGCTAGGGGACACTGACCAATGTAATGTGATCCTGGGTGTGCAGGAGTCCAAGAAACGATGAGAGTGGAAGCAAGAGTGGCTAAAACCCTGTGAGACTATGGGCAAGTTGGATCCAGCAGCAGCACTTTAGGGCCCCACACAGAGTGCGGCACTCTAAGTGAGTCAGAGGCTAAACTCCCCGAGGGGAGAATAGGGCCCCCAGCTGCAGTGACGCACCATGACCACGGGTTGGCTCCGGGTGAGTTTGAAACTGAAGACCAGCTACTGTGGAAATGGTCCTGGATGTAATGAGGGCCCAGAAGAAAGGAGAAAGGCTGAGCCAATATCAAACATTCAGTCACCCACCAACATGATCACATCCTGCTTTTGGCTTGCCCTGTAGTGGCCCTCTCCCTCTCTCCAACCCCCAGGGCCTCCCTGAGAAACTGACTAGTGTTTCAGTGAAGTCAACAACCAGCGGAGCTACCACAGGAAACAAAGAAGCCACACCACTCACAAACTCAAGCTGAAATCTGAGACTCTGAGCTTGGCTGCTTCCTCTAACTCTCTCCCAAAGCTCGACTCCACCCCCCATCCCCACCCCCTGCACAAATGCCACCTAGTGTCTGCTCTACAGCCAGCTAAAGTCAGGAGTAAAATGTTGGAAAATACCACAGTAATACCAACTGGGAAGAGAAGAAAAGGACTTCTCCATATCTGCCACAGAAAAAGCCATCATGTCCAGAAAAAGAAACACATCAAATACAATGAGTACCTTAGGATTCAAAGCCAATCAGAAAGAAAATTTAAAATCTCCAGAAAAGGAACTTATAGATCTGTAAATATTTTATCTAAATGTCACAGAATACAAGACTGCAGTTCTTAAAACACTCATAGAACTGAAACAATGTTGGCAAAGTAGACTGACACAGATGAATGATCTCAGAAAGGAAATCCATGAACAAAAGGAACATTTTAACAAAGAAATTGAAAATATATAAAGGAATCAAATAGAAATTTGAGAGATAAAAACATGCAATAAAAGAACTGAGAAATGAATGAACTACCACAGGAAACCAGGCCAACCTGATGAAGGAAAGAATTAGTGACATCACAGATCTGAACATGGAAATAACACAGAAAGAAGATAGGGACTTCAGAGTCAAAGGAACTAAAAGAACTCTACAAGAACTATCTAACTCCATTAGAACTCTAACTCTATTATTCTAATAGAACTAGACGGTGCAGAACAAAACTCTATGGAGAGCTTACTAAAAACAAATAGTAGACAAAAACTTTCCAAACCTATCAAAGATCTAAAACTCCAAATTCAAGAGGAAAATATGTTCCTTAGCTACCTGGACCCCAGTGAATCTTGTCCAAGGTACATTATACTGAAGATGTAAAAAATCAAAACCAAAAAGACAATCCTCAAGGAAGCCCAGGGGGAAAAAACTATAATCTTTAAAGAAAAGCCCATCAGGCTATCATCAGACTTCTCAGTAGAAACTTTACAAGCCAGGAAGTAGTGGAATCATATTATTCAAAATATTAAAAGAGAGAAACTTTCAGCCAAGATTAAATTATCCAGCAAAATTATCCTTCAAATATGGAAGAGAAATAAAGACCTTTTCAGACATATAGAAGCTGAAGAAATTCTTCAGCATTTCATGAAATACTGAATGAGGATATTCAACCTGAAACAAATCAAAATAAATGAGAAAGAGCTGTAACAACAACAACAACAACAACAACAAAAATAATTTTTAGGAAGGGAGGAAGTAGTGACCATAGAAAATCCTCATATGTCAATCATCACGCTAAATGTAAATGGACTGGACTCATCAATAAAAATACACAGAGTAGCAGACTGGACTAAAAAACAAAACCCGCCCATATGCTGTCTCCAAGAGACACATCTTAGCCATAAGGACAAACACAAATTCAGAGTAAAACGATGAAAAACAATACTTCAAGCAAATGGCATCCAGGAAAAGCAGGAGTTACCATATTGATATCTGATGAGATAGACTTCAAAATAAAAAAGGTATGAAGAGACAAAGATGGACATTTCATGATAAAAGGGACAATACAACAACAAAAAGACATGACACTTGCTAATATATGCACCCAACCAGGAAACACAAAAATTTAAAGCAACTACTAACAGATCTGAAAGGGGAAGTGATAAAACACAATTATAGTAGGGGACCTAAACTCCTTAACAGCCATGGACAGATCATCTAAACAGAAACTAAATAAGAAAATACCAGCTTTAAATAATACATTACAGCAATTGGACACAATTGACATTTATGAGACACTCCATTGGAAACCACAAGACTAAATTTTCTTTTGTAGTGCCCATGGAACTTTATCAAGGATAGACCATATGCTGGGACACGAAACTAGCCTCAGCAAATTCAAGAAGATTGAAATCATATCAAGTATATTGTCAGACAAAAAAGCTATAAAATTGGAGATAAACCAAAAAAAAAAAAAAAAAAAAAAAAAAAAAAAAAAAAAAAAAAAAAAAAAAAAAGGACAAAAAAAATCACATATACATGAAGATTAAACTGTATCTTATTAGAAATGACTAGATCAAAAGGGGAGGGGGTGGGTGAGGAGGGGGGAAGCTAAATATAAGGTGATGGAAAGAGAAGTCACATTAGGTAGTGAACTGATTATACATCAAGTTGACAATGCACTGTAGAATCGTATGCCCGAAACCTATGTAATCCTTGCTAACAGATGTCACCCCAATAAAAAATAAATAAATAAATAAATGACTAGATCAAAAAAGAAATACAAGAAGAAATTAAAATACATGGAAATGAATGATAATAAATATGCAATGTATCAAAATTATTGGGATGCAGTGAAAGCAATAATAAGAGGGAAATTTATATCATTACAAACTATCTTAAAAAACAAGAAAAATCACAAGTAAACATACTAACATCCCATCTTAAAAACCAGAAAAAGAAGAACAGAAAAAGCCTAAAGTCAGCAAAAGGAAAGAAATAATGAAAATTAGAGCTGAAGCAAATGAAATTGAGAACAGAAAGACAATAGAAAAAAATTAGTGCAACAAAGAGCTGGTTCTTTGGGGGGAAAAATGATGGACCTCTGACTAGGCTAACCAAAGGATGAAAAGAAAGAACACAAAAAACCAAAATTAGAAATGAAAGGGGAGACATTATGACTCATACCACAGAAATACAAATGATCATAAAAATTTTTTTGAAGAGCTTTATGACACTAAATTTAACAACCTAGAAGAAATGGACAAGTTTCTAGAAATATATACTCTACCCAGACTGAACCAAGAACTGGATAGTCTAAATAGACTAATCAATGGTAAAGAAATTGAAATAATTATCCAAAACCTCCCCAAAGGTAAAAGCCCTAACCATACCGTCTCACCAACAAGTTTTACCAAGCATTGAAAGAATTAATGCCTATCCTCTTCACTCTTCCAAAAAATTAAAGAAGGGGCAATACTTCCCAACTCATTATATGACACCAACGTTACCCTAATACCAAAGCCTGTTAAGGACAACACAAAAGAAATGAAAACTATAAGCTAATATCTCTGATGAACAGAGATGCAAAATCCAAAACAAAATATTAACAAATAGAATACTGCAATGCATCAAAAGGGTTATATACTATGATCAAGTGGGATTCATCTTAGGAGCACAAGAATGGTTCAACACATGAAAATCAATCAATGTTATACACCACATAAACAAAAATTAAAGACAAAAACTATATGATCATATCAATTGATGCAGAGAAAACATTTAACAAGATACAACTTCCATTTATGATCAAGATACTGAATGAAACTGGTATAGAAGGAAAGTGCCTAAACATAATAAAGTCCATATATGAGAAACCCTCAGCTAATATTCTACTGAATGGGGAAAAGCTGAAGCCTGTTTCCCTAAAATCGGGAACAAGACAGGGATGCCCCCGTCACCACTATTATTCAATATACTACGGAAAATTCTAGCCAAAATAATCAGGCAAGAGAAAGGAATAAAAGGTATTCAAATTGGGAGAGAAATCAAATATCACTACTTACAGATGACATGATCATTATATAAAAAAATCCAGAGACTCCACCAGAAAATTATTAGAAAAAATAAATGAATACAGTAAAATTGCAGGATACAAAATCAATGCACAAAAATCCACTGCCTTTCTATATACAAACAACAAATCTTCAGAAAAAGAATTGAGAGAATCAATACCTTTTGTGATTGCAACAAAAAGAATAAAATATCTGGGAATTAACAAAGAATGTGGCAGACATACATGGAAAACTATAAAACACTGTTAAAAGAGATTGAAGAGAATACAAAGAAATGGAAAGATATTTTGTGTTCATGGATAGGAAGACTTAACATTGTTAAAATGACCATATTACCCAAACCAATATACCGATTTAATGCAATTCCCATCAAAATTCCACAACCATACTTTTATGAAACAAATTTAAAAATTATCAGATTTTTATGCAATCACGAAAGACCTCAAATTGCCAAAGGAATACCACATAAAAAGAATAAGGCTGGAGGTATCATGCTCCCCAATTTCAATTCATATGGCAAAGCATCAATAATCAAAATAGTTTTGTATTGGCTGAAAAACAGACTCACAGACCAATGGGATAGAATAGAACACCCAGAAATAAACCCACAAATATATGGAAAAATAGTTTTGATCAAGAAGCAAATAAATAAATAAATAAATACAATGGGGAAAAGAAAGCCTGTTCAGTAGATGGTGCTAGGAAAATTGGAAAACCGTATGCAAAAGACTTGAGTCTGAGCTGTGAACGGTCACCATATACTAAAATTAATTCAAACCATTTTCAGTCCAAGATCTGCACATAAGACCCAAAATAATAAACTGTATAGAAGAAAACATTGGTACTAAATTTATAGACCTCAGACTCAAGGCAAACTTCATAAATCTGGCCTCAAAGGCAAGGGAAGTAAAGCAAAATAAATGAATGGAATTATATCAAACTAAAATGCTTCTGCATAGCAAAAGAAAGCATCAACAAAGAAGAAAGACACAACTAAATGGGAGAAAGTATTTGCAAAGAACAAATCCGATAAGGAGTTAATATCTAAAATATATGACGAACCAGTACAACTCAACAACAAGAATACAAATAATCCAATTAAAAAGTGGGCAGAGGTCCTGAACAGGCACTTTACCAATGAAGACATAAAAATGGCCAACAGATACATGAGGAAAAAAATGCTCAACCTCATTAACTCTTAGGGAAATGCCAATCAAAACCACAATGAGATACCACCTCACACCTGTTAGAATGACTATCATCAACAAGACAAGGAATAACAAGTGCTGAAGAGGCTGTGGAGAAAAATGTACCCTTGCACACTGTTGGTGAAAATGCAAATTGGCAAAACTGCTATGGAAGACAGTGTGGAGTTTCCTCAGAAAACTGGGAATGGAGTTAACCATATGACTCAACAATCTCCTTTCTGGGTATCTACCCCAAAAATTTGAAAACCTTGGTTTGCAAAGACTTAGGTATCCCAGTGTTCATCACAGTGCTCTTCACGGTGGCCAAGACATGGAAACAACCAAAGTGCCCTTTGATAGATGACTCGATATAGAAGTCTTGGTACATATACACAATGGAATATTACTCAACTTTAAGAAAAGATGAAATACTGCTATTTGCAACAAAATGAATGGACCTTGAGATTGTCATGCTAAATGAAATAAGCCAGACAGATAAAACCAAGAACCATATGATTTCACTCATATATGGAATATAAAATTGAAAGCAACAAAGAAACAAAAACTCATGGACACAGTCATTAGTTTAGTGGTTACCTGAGGAAAAGGGAGGAGGGGATGGGAGAGAAGGGAGGGGATAGGTCAGGAGAGAGAGAGAGTCAAGTATATGGTGATGGAGAGAGAACTGACTCTGGGTGGTGAACACGTAATGCAACACATAGACAATACACTGTAGAATTGTACACCTGGAACCTATATAATTTTTGTTAACCAATGTCACCCCAACAACTTTAACAATAAAAAAAAGATGCCATAGAAATAATAAAGGCGAAAGTTTGCCAATTTAAAATTCTGTACATTGAAGAAAACCAGCAGACCATAGAAGTTACTTTGCTAGTGGTAAGTGTCCTATAAAGTAAGACAACTGTCCATTTGTTTGAATTGAGCCAAGAGTTGATGAATACCTCCTATTCGTGGTAAGCAATGTGGAAGAATAAATATTTTTAAAAGAAACAAAACAGTGTCTATCTTTTAATTACAGAAATAAAGCAAATAAATGAAACAAATTAAAAGATGACAGGTTTTATAAAAATATCATGTAAAAAATAAATACAAAGGTTTCCTGCAGATGGAACTTCAAGAAATAACATATTACAACTAGCTGTAAAGATGGGAAGCGTCTTTATGAAGGTAATGACATTGAGTTTAGCCTTAATTTTTCATAAGTTAATGTGATCAGTTTTGGAATGTGTGCTAGTTCGGGTATTCTGAGAAGCAACACCAAGAAGTTAAATGTGGAAAGATTTATTGGGTAAAATGCCTGTGAAGAATACAAGCAAAGGTAGCAGGAATAGGTAGAGAGAAACCTCAGAAAATGATGTAGATCAGGTGTCTACGAAAGGAGAGCAAGTAGGTCAGAAAATTGAGTAGCAAGAGCCTCAAATTGTAGTGAAGCCCTGAGAAGGTCTGAGTCAGGACGATGGGGAAGCCTCGGCAAATGTTGTTCATTACAGGACAGCCACAATCAGTCATGGTCTTGGAGCAGCCCAGGAAGAGAATGTATTGGTGTGAACACTGTGATGAATCCCAAAGAAGTGACAGCTGGAGGCTTTCAGGACTCCTCAGTCCCATCCAGTTCTCTCTTCAAGGGAGGTCTGAGAAGTACATGCCTATGAATGTCACAAGTGGAGAGAAAACATTTCAGGAGAAGGAAACATGGCTCAAGACTTGAGGACACTTAGCTGATCCTTTACTTGCAAATATCATTATGACCTATGAGCCACCACCAGTCTCTATGCTAAGCAGTAATGACAAGAAACTTTCTAAGTCCCATTGCTATTTTGATATTTTATTGATTTTTCTTGCTTGTGTTTTTGTTTTGTTTGTTAATTTGTTATACCTCCTACTATTTTTCTCTTGCACAAAAGAACAGGTCCATGTGCCCAACAGTCATCCTGATTTTCTAACCATAATTGAAGAAAAGATAAATAAATGGTCAAGAGCACTTTTTTTTCAATCTCACAAATGGCACTCAACTATACTGCCTTATTATTAATACTTCCTTACCCCCATAACTCATCATGTTGTGACCCTCTCACACAAAATGTGTGGCTCTCAGCCAATTTCATTGCATGCTATTTTCTAACATGAAATATTTTTAGCACTGAAAAAGAATAATTTGAAAAGAGTTCACACATGCTTATGTTGGTAAAATACTTGTTACTGTATCTGTGTCTTATTATTTATCTATCTTCTATAGAAAATCAGGTTTTGACAGGTGATTTATGTGTTTAATTGAAAATAGCTGCTTTTCCTGAAAACCAATAAGAAGCACATGGAAAGAAGTCCTGAATATTCTTTGTTAAACATTCTTGGCACCAATTTATTTGTGTAAGTTTAAAGTAGCCCTGGTGATGCCTTAGTTTCAGCCACCTAACAGTGCTCGCTGGGCCTTAGTTTTGTTATTTATTCTGGCTTCCTTTGAAACTATGCTCTGTTCTCTGCAAGCTGTGAAAATTCCCTTTAAAACTGCTAAGACTACCAACTGTTTTGATGGAAGAAGAAACTTTGCTCCACTAACAGATTCCTGTACTTTTAAAACTAATTTCTGGACTTGTCTCTATTATCTGTTAGCAGTAGAATATGCTTTAGGAGGACAGCACACTTTCCCTTAATATTCTTACTTAATAAATCATAGATGGTTGTACACCACATCTCTAAAACAAAATCAGCATGAAGCCTGAATGAACCAAATGATTTCTGACGTGACATCTAATGGCACCACCTGATGGCCCAGAGCATAGAAAAGGGGAAAGGGGAAAGGGAGGGACAGATCACATGTTTCCTGAGAGGAAACACGAGTGCTGTAGTAGAGAGGTTTGCAGAGCTGTATATAATCTGTAACCACCAGGTTAAAGATCAAGGTCCTCACTGACCATTTCTACATGTTTCCTGAGCTTTTCTGATTAGGAAGTAAGGCAAAAGTAGACCTATGACAGGCTGGAGATGATGGAGCAGAAAAGCATGCATGAAAGGGCCAAGGCATTTAAATGCATCAAAACATTCTTCCCACATTGGCAACTTAGATAAACAAAACAACTTACGTTAACATGTGTATCAGGGCAGATGTAGCAAGTGAAAGAAGGAGATGACCCCTAAAAATTCTATATATTGTATATTTTTGTGTCAAGAAGTTTTGTCTTTTTGTTTTATTTTGTTTTAAAATTTGTTTTTAGCTATGCTTTGTGCTCTTCTTTATAATTCCCTACAATAGTTAATTCTAGAGCCATTTACTGAAATTATACTTGTTCATGTAAAAAAATCGAAAATATTAAAATATCAGTCCATACTTTGTTCCAATGGATTGAGAATTCTGCTCTTTTCTAGCAATACTTTTCACCATCTAAGAGGAAACAAATTTCCCTCTACTGGGATTTTAATTAAAGACCTTCAGATTCCCAGGCAGTTGTTCCTTCACAGACCTCAATAGTTTTGTTGGAATAAATTTATCACTAATGAATCTTATTTATATTAAAAACAGCACAAATGTGTCCTGAATTTCTAGGAGAAAGATGAATTAACTGCCCATCATAGAGGCTGCATATTTTAGGCCTTCAAACTCAGAACAAGACCTTTGTTCATTGATGGATAAAGGCTTGCAAATTGTGTGGCATCCTATAGAATTTCAGTGAAAATGAACTATTTTCTTGAGTTTTTAAAGAAAAACTATGATCTTATTTCCATGGTTCTTTACCTGCCTTATCCTGATCCATGAAAACAGCATTGACAGAATAAAGAACTAAAACTAAATGGATTAAAGTTGATAAGAAATTCCTATGAAATAGTCATATTTCTACCACTTTATTTTTCATCTTAGGATTTGTATGTATTATTCTGCTTGCCTTTCTATTCTAACATCTGCTTTTCTGAGGGGTCTCTGCCTTTAGGAGTATCAATATATTAACTCTATACCACAAAAGATTCAACTTTGATATATTTTGAATATACAGTCCTTCTCTTACTAATCACACACTTACTATTCTATGAATGTAGTTACTCTGTTGACTGATCTACCACCACTAGCATCACCACCTTTACCACAAACTTCCAAAATCTATTATATTTTTACCCTTTGTATATCTCTTCATATATATTTTTTTATCTTGTTCACATTTCTGAACTCTTGAGTCTCTTGCCCCAAAGTGAAAAGTCGATTCACTTTCTGTTCAAAAGCAAATACATATCCTTGCCCTCTGCAATTCTCTGTTTCTGGTTTTATATGCACAGCTCTCTAACTCTAATGTATAACAAGTTAGATATCAAGGAAGAGTATACTTCTTCTGAAGTAGTGGTCCTTTTTAATGTTAAAATGGAAAGGAAAGTAGAGGAATTAGCAGTGGACTAAATCAACAGATTAGTAGAGAAGCCAAGTGCCAAGGGGGTTCAGGTGAGTGAGAGGTCAGTTCCAGTTTAGATCAAGAAAATCTTCCTGATGGAGCCATATTTTAATTTAGTCATTGATGAATAGGAAGGGTTCAAGTGTTGGACACTAGATATTATTTGGTCAGCTCCAGTTTTCCTGAAGCTGCATACAGGAATGGTACTCTCAGAAAGAAATGGGTGTAAGAACGAACAGGTAGATTAAAGCATAGTGATGAGGAATGCTAACTGATAGTTTCATTCAGCCCAGATAAATAAATAAGTCCTGCTTGGTCCTAGTGTACAAGTAACTTTCTGAGACTAGAGTCAATTGGTCTTAATTTAGGCTTAAAAAATTAAATTACATAGTCTTGGAAACTCATCATTTCCTTCTTTCTTTATTTTGGGGCTTTCTTCTCTTTCCTTTTTAAAATGTTTTAACTCATGTACACAATCAATAGTTTAGTGGTTACCTGAGGGTAAGGGGAGGAGGGTGTTGGTGAGGACGGAGGGGGAGTCAAATATATGGTGATGGAAAGAGAACTGACTCTGGGTAGTGAACATATAATGCAATGCATAGACGATGTATTGTAGAATTGTACGCTTGGAACCCATGTAAATTTTACTAGCCAATATCACCCCAACAAATTTAACAATAAAAAATAATCATTAATTATTCTAAATCTTGACAAATATTATGATGTAATGCCATTCATTCATTCATTCATTTATTCATTTGGTAATCATGTATTGAATACCTAATGTGTTTCTAATGCATCTTAATAAAGATATAGCTAGAGAAATGCTTGGAAAAGAAAATAAGTGTAAATGATTTAAACAAATGTACTTCAGTCTATTCTTTAAAAATAAGTAATGATCTAATATCTCATATGACACACACAGTGTGTTGTCCCTGAGAAATTTATGTTATAAAGTTGAAATTATAGTCTTTGATATTTAATAAATTTGTTTCATGTTTCCCCAATAAACCTAGAAGAATTTTTAAAAAATTGTTTCATCTTTCTTTTTTCTTTATCAAAGAATAT